>CM035152.1:96870553-97124948 GCA_020205615.1 Panax quinquefolius | reverse complement strand
ATATTGTTAATAAATTTCCGACGTATTCCCTCAAGAACTTCCCTGCCTACCCCAGGAGCATGAAATTGAATTTTGTATCGACCTTAAATCCCAGACAAAACCCATTTCCAAAGCCCCATATCGAATGACTCCTATTAAACTTTAGGAGTTAAAACCCAAACTATAGAATTGTTAGACATTGGTTTCATTCATCCTAAATCGTCTCCTTAAAGTGCTCTGTCTATTTGTGAAGAAGAAAGATGGAAGTATGCGACTTTGTATTGATTATCGGGAGTTAAATCATGTCACCATAAAAAATAGGTACCCGTTGCCTCGCATTGATGACATGTTTGACCAGTTGCAAGGAGCCAAATTCTTTTTAAAGATTGATCTTCGTTCTGGATATCATCAGTTGAAGATTAAAACTGATGACATTCCAAAGACTGCTTTCAGAACTCGGTACGGGCATTATGAATTCCTAGTCATGTCTTTTGGATTGACTAAAGCTCCTGCTGCCTTCATGGACATGATGAACTGAGTATTCAAGGAATATTTGGATCACTTTGTGGTCATCTTTATTGATGACATCCTCATATAATCCAAAACCCGTGAATACCATGAGCAACACTTGAGGCTGATACTCCAAAAGCTTCGTGAAAATAAGCTATATGCCAAGTTGAAGAAATGTGAGTTCTAGCTTAAGGAAGTTGCATTCCTTGGGCACGTGATATCAAATCATGGAATATCTATTGACCCAGCGAAGATTGAAGCAATTCAAAGCTGGGAGCAACCAAAGTCAGTGACCGAAGTACATAGCTTTCTCTACTTAGCTGGTTATTATCGGAGATTCGTGGAAGGATTTTCTCGAATCGCTACTCCATTAATTCAGCTGACTCGAAAAGATACAAAGTTCAGTTGGAGCGAGGAATGTGAGAAGAGTTTTCAAGAACTCAAGAGAAGACTCATTTCAGCACCTGTTCTGACAATACCATCTGGCTCGGAGGGATTTGTCATCTACATTGATACTTCAGGCAAAGGGTTAGGATGTGTTTTCATGCAACATGGGAAAGTCATAGCCTATGCCTCATGACAACTCAAAGAATATGAGAGGAATTATCCTACTCATGATCTAGAGTCAGCGTACCATTTTAACGCTTAAGATTTGGAGGCATTACCTGTGCGGAGAGAAGGTGGAGATCTATACGGATCATAAAAGCCTCAAATATTTTTTCACTCAAAAGGAACTCAACATGCAGCAACGACGATGGCTTGAGTTGTTGAAAGATTATGATCATACCATCCAATACCATCCTGGAAAAGCAAACGTAGTAGCTGACACATTGAGTAGAAGATCATATGCGGGCACGAGTGCAATATTGTCAACACAAAGGCCCATTTTGTATGACTTGGAAAGGATGAAAATAAAGTTAAAGACTCCAGGGACCCATGTGATGATGACGAATATACGAGTGGAACCGACTTTAATCGATAAATTTAAAGCTGCTCAAGCTACAGACCTGGAGTTGATGCGTATGAGGAAGAAAGTGCAAGAAGGTGCTATTTTGGAAGCAAGAATCGATGAAGAAGGAATACTTCGAGTCAACTCCAGACTTTGTGTTCCTAACAATTCTGACTTGAAGTATTAAATCATGATGGAGGTGGATAACACACCGTTTGCAATCCATCCTGGGAGTACCAAAACGTATCGTGATCTTCGACATACATTTTGATTGAGCAATATGAAGAGAGAGATAGCGGGGTTTATCTCAAGGTGTCTAACTTGTCAACGAGTCAAGGTGGAGCATCAAGTGCCAAAAGGTCCATTGCAACCACTTAAAATTCCAGAATGGAAGTGGGAGCACATTACCATGGATTTCGTTACTGGTCTTCCCAAGGTTTCTCAAGGCAAAGATGCGATTTGGGTCATTGTTGATAGATTGACCAAGTCTGCTCATTTCATACCGATACGAGAAACTTATACACTTGAACATCTTGCTAGTATATACATAAATGATATTGTAAGATTGCATGGTTTGCCAGTATCCATAGTTTTTGATCGAGACCCAAGATTCACTTCAAGATTTTGGGTTAGTTTGTAAAAAGCTATGGGCACGGATTTACGATTTAGTTCAGCATATCATCCTCAAACGGAAGGGCAGTCAGAAAGGACTATTCAAACTCTTGAAGATTTATTAAGACTCTGTGTCCTTGACTTCAAGGGAAGTTGGGATAAGTTCTTACCATTGGTGGAGTTTTCCTACAACAATAGTTATCAAGCAAGTATTGGCATGGTTCCATTTGAGGCGTTGTATGGAAGAAAGTGTCGTTTTCTAGTATGTTGGGATGAGGTGGGTGAAGCAACGTTATTGGGACTGGATTTGGTATGTATGACTACAGAAAAGATTCAAGCGATCCGACAACGTATAAAAACCTCACAAGATCAATAAAAGAGTTATGCTGATCTTCATAGAAAGGACGTGGAATTCAATATTGGAGATCGTGTGTTATTACATGTTGCTCCATGGAAAGGAGTTACGAGATTTGGAAAGAGAGGAAAGCTCAATCCTCGATTCATTGGCCCATTTTTAATCCTCGATCGAGTAGGAACTGTGGCCTATAGACTCGCCTTACCGCCAAGTATGTCTCGTATTCATATCATTTTTCACATATCTATGTTACGTAAATATGTAAAAGACCCGAACCACATTATTGAATTAGAACCAGGCGAGATAGAGGAAGATTTAACGTATGAAGATTTACCTGTTAAAATCTTGGATAAGAAGGATCATATTCTACGCTTCAAGGTTGTACCTCAAGTCAAAGTTTTATGGAGAAACCACGATGTGGAAGAAATGACCTGGGAGTTAGAATCTTAGATGAAGTCAAGATATCCTCACCTCTTCGATATACCAGGTACGTACCCTAATTTCGAGGATGAAATTTTATAAGAAGGGGAGGTTGTAAGACCCCAACTTTTATGAATAAAGAATAATTTTCTCGAAATATATTTTTGAATATTATGGTGTGGATTTGATATAATGTTATAGTTGTAGGTAATATTTATAAATTTTGCAAAGTAAGCAAGTGGTTTTATAATATTCGATTGGTCGGGGAATATTCATTTTAACAGGGGAATATTCAGACGACGACACAATCATTAGTGGACCCCACAATGTAAGTATTATATCGTAGTTAGAAAATGATGTAATTATCTTTTATAAAAATAACTTGGCGAAAGTGTTACCGTTAAAACTGCTTGAACTACCCTTGGTAGTAAAAGTACAATGAATACTGCTGTGGTTTCATAGTAGCACACGGTATTGATTATTGACGCTTACGTGAGAAGTCACTCAGTTATACTCAATTATTGCTACAATAATTACTGCATCATATCTCTTATATTATTGATTTAATTATTGTCACAGTATCATCTACGTAATATATATTATTAAATCAATAATTGAGATGACAAAGTTATTCATATTATTATTTTCAATATTAACAATGTCTAGAAGTTCTGTTAAGGAGAGGTTTGGTCACCTAATTGCGCGCCAATAAGGAGAAATCCTTATCGGGAAGCCCCCTCTTTCCTGGGAACGACCTGGTTGTTAAATATTGTGAATTATAATATTAATGATGAATAAGTTCGTGTTGATTAAAGATGAATTGGATAGTTCCATTGTGTTGGAATTATTAGTGTTTGTGTAAATCGACATTTATTTCGATAATAATTGATGTCTGGAGGTTATATTGACCAATCGGGTAATTAACCGGATAAATGAGCAATTAATTGTTATTAATTCACATGATTATAACTATTTGTTCACATGTGTGTACTATTGATTCACATTCTTGTACTATTAGGGGAGGTGGTGCAAGATTGATAATACTTGCATGACTAAGTTAAAAATTGAGGTATAGTTGAAGGTACTATACTGTAATTCGTATTTTCACATGATTATAACTATTGATTCACATGATTTAACTATTGATTCACATTATTTACTATTAGGGGAGGTGGTGCAAGTTTGATAATACTTGCAGGACTAAATTAAAAATGAAGAAAAAGAGGAAGGTATTATACTGTAATATTTTGAGCCCCAAAACGTGCAATTATCAAAACTATATTTTCCTATAAATAGAAGCTCATTCTTCCTTCATTTCTCACCAATTCACTAAAGCTATAGAGCAATTATTATAGAGAGAAACTTTAGAGAGAAAGAAGAAGAGAAGTCTGCTACCTCACTATTCCAGTATCTAGTCTTCTTCTAAGGTAAGGGGTATTATTCTTTCGTATTCATAAAGAGAGTTATTTTCTTTCAATAGTCGTAAGGGTTGTTATTCCATTCTTTATTATTATGTTGGAATAACCTGTCTATGAGAAGTACCGTATACATGGTGAAATTCTTCTGTTATTCCATTCTTTATTATTCTGTTGGACTAACCTGTTTGTACGGTCTATCGCATGTCTGGTGAATTCTGTTGTTATTCATTCTTTATTATTCTATTGGAATATCCTGTCTGTGCGGATTACGCATGACTTGGTTCCATTTTTTATTATTATGTTGAAATATCTTATCTGTGCGGGTTACGTGACTGACCCGTTCCATTCTATATTATTCGCTGAAATAACTCGTCATGCAATGCATTACGCATGCGCTTTGGTGAATTCTTCTGTTATTCCATTCTTTATTATTCTGTTGGAATAACCTGTCTGTGCGGATTATGCACGCCTGGTGAATTCTTCTGTTATTCCATTCTTTATTATTTTGTTTGAATAACCTGTCTATGTGGATTATCGCATGCATGATGAATGATCCTTCATATTCATTCCTTATTAAATTGTGAAAATGATCTATCTATGTGGATTACCGCATGGTGGGCAAAAATCCATTTGTGATTTCATATATTCTATTATATTCAGTTGGTTAAAGTTTTGGCTTCTATACTCCATGAAATTAGTGGAATATCTTTGATATTTGCGCTTCATCCAGTATCTTTTCATGGAAATATTCTTCTGAGCATTCTTGAATTTTACTCCACAAAGAAGTATCATGTTGACAATTTGGATGTTATTGATTTCTGGATAAATTAAAATTATAAATCTTTAAAATTTATCCTTGAACTTGTTTTATTGAATTATTATGTCATTATCATCATCCTCATGTTTATATTGTGATGAAAGTCATCTTTGGCTTACTTGCATAGATGGACTTGGTATGATTATGACCAGGGATTATTTGGTATAATCATTACCATAATGTGACGAATGATGTGGTAAAAGTCCTCATTGGCCTGTAGTTTATTGATGGCAGTTGTTGGTGTGATTATGACCAGGGATTATTCGGTATAGTCATGACAATTGATGATTACATAAATATCCTTGGCCGTGATGCAGGGATGATTCAATTTTATTTATTAAGCTGAGTCTCAGCGATAAAGTTGATGAAAAACTTTTTAAATCATAGAAGATAGTAGATTTTGGGCTCTACTTGACTCTTCTAATGGATTGCTTGTTCCGCTGCAGTTAAACTTGTTGTCTATTATATTCTATCAGTTTAACATTGTTAAAGGCTAATGATAATTTATTCTGCATTATCTTAGTCATAATATTTCTTACTGGGCTAGTTGAGCTCACCCTTTCTTTCACTGTTCTCTTCAGGAAATGAGAACGTAGTCGGGACTAGTCGGAGGACGGAGTGACGGTCCAGATGATAGCATTAGTAGTCCTCACTATTATGTTAAATATTGTGACAATAAATGTAATGAGGACTCCATTGAGTATGGATATTATCTAGATGACAATATTCTTATTAAAACTCTTAGATTATGTTTTGTCATATTTTACACGACTGTTGTATTGTTAAGTTGTATTTGAATTTTGTACCATGTATTTGGCGACTCAAGATGGGTGATGTATACCTGTTTTGGGGGCATCACACGGGTGGTGATACCAAAAAGTGAGGATTTTAAATGATCACTTAAACAAGTTATGTAATGAATAAAAATTTATGTTTACAAGAGTTAGAGGTGAATGATAAAGCTTATATTAGGCGATAATGAGATTTCAGATTCGTAAGAGTGGTTAACTAACATGATTAGACATTAAGTTATAGGTTATGGTTTAATTGATGGGTTGAACCTATAAAGCTAATGATAATATAACTAATTGTTATTACAATTTCAATGGTATGTGTAGGGTAATTGGCAAACGTTATTATACTTGTGTAGCTTACACACGAGACAAGTTCCCTAACTTCATTCTCTTTATAATGAAAGCAAGTTTCATAATTATGTTTATCCTTTATTGTCAAGCAAGCTTTCTAAACCTAATTTATCATTATGTAAGTTCTCAAATCCTATATTTAAGTTGAGCAAGATTATTAATTCCATCTTGTTATGATCATGCAAGCTCTTGTAATCTAATTCTTTACATCGAGCGAGTTCCACATACCGGACTCTTGTTCTTGTTATTCAAGGCATATACTGTTTCAAATGCATTGATTCAAATGAGATTGTCCTAACTCTTTTGAATGTAGTACTTTGCATATATACCTTAACTATTCAATTGTATATTGTTGTTATTCAATCTTTGACTTACATAACAATATTCAATTCTATATTATCGTGTTGAGCCTTCAAATAGCAAGCAAACTCTTATTGATTGGACTAATCTATAATTGAATAGTGTTCTAAAATTCTAGAACCACTGATAAGCGAGTTCCAAACTAAACTTTCTTTAGTACGGAAATTCTAAATTCAAACTGAGATGAACAACCTTGACATAGGGGATTATGTACGTGTTAACGTTTAGATGTTTGCGCACAATACATGTTACAAAGGGCTGATCCCTCTAAGTACGTAAAGAAGGATCCGTATAGTCTAAATGATTGTTAAGGTTGAGGTAATAATACCTAATTATCGGGGTCATAGTTCGTGGTCTTAAGACCCTCAGATATAAATCTCGAACTTGTATTCTATTTTTGATTTGTAGAACGAGTTCTCCATTATTCAGCATTCGTTGTCCAAACTCATGTTGTTATTATTCTATATAATAGTGGGCAATTGTTTGCTCACTCTTGCAATTAACACTGCAGCTAAAGTCTAGAAAGTCGATGAGCCATCTTCCAGCAAAGGAAAGGCCAAGATGTCTAAGTGATGAAGATTTATATGAATTATTTAAATGAATCATGTTATAAGACTTATGCTAAATTATGATGTATTCCGCAGACTTACGTAATAGTTTAAGGTTAGATTACATGGGATTGATTTAAGTTGATGTAACCCTTTAATGGGAAAGATTATTGTTTAAGTTATTTTATGTCTTTATCCTTTATATTGGGTAGTTAGATGTAAATGTTTTGGATAGTGAACACCAAATCCCGTGGGAATGAAGTACCCGTATTTGGGGGTATCACAAGTTGGTATCAGAGCTTTAGGTTATGAACCTTAGGTGGGAAAACCTTAGGAAGTAATCTTTAAGGAGACAAAAAACATAGTGGTGATAAACTCATATCGAGTTCTAAGGAATGAATTATGGAGATTCATTAAAAGATAAACAATAAAAGACATTATGTGCTATGTATGTGTTAATAACTTATGTGCTCGCGAGTATCGAAGAATGTCACATAATAAATGAAACTTAAAAAGTATTTTGTTGTCAGGATGTCTAATGTTGGATGATCTAGTCCAGCTAAGGAAGTGATACCTCAGGTACCTAGAGATGAGGAACCCCGAGATGTCCATGTTGTGAGGGAACAGTTGATTCAGAGGGAGCTTTCTCTATTGGTTGCTGAGGAAGAACAGGAGGATGAGCCTGTGTCTGATCCTGAGGAGGAGAGCTCTGAGGAGATAGAGGAGGAAGATGTGGAAGAGAATCTTGTGGAGTTTCCACTAAACTCCATATCAGCTGAGATGTATGATGCGTTGTATGATCGAAACATAGAACAAGATAAGGTTAAGGAGCTGAAGGAGTTGGCTGAGATGCGTCAAGCTACCATAGAGCAGAAGGATGCGGAGATTCAGGAACTCGACTCACGACTTGGAAACACGGAATGGGATCTAGTTCATACAAAGGGACAGCAAAAGGATCTATTGGCTGAGAATGAGAAGATGAAGACTAAAGTGAAGAAGCTAAAAGATTACTTGAAGGAGGAGTCAGCTAAGCGTACGAGGGCAGAAGACGCTTGGATGAAGGCTACTCAGCTTGCAGACGGTGCTGAAGCTAAGGTCCAAACGAAGAAGGCTAAGATGAATGAAATGGATTATGCCTTTCATTCTGCGATTGATAGGGCCCAGGATCGAGACTTTTATTACCCACCTCAGTTTGAAGACTTGTTATGGTTCGTGATGGATCATAGGATGGCATATCGTATTATGGAGGAAGAGCCTAGAAAAGCCTCTCGACGTTTTAATATGCCAAGATAGGAAGAATAATAATAAAATGTGGTTAAGGATGTGATTAAATAAACTGTAAATCTCTTATTATGAGATAAATAAAGGGGTAGATGCTATTCTTATTATGATTAAGAAAGAATAAAATATCAAAGTTTATTGAAATGTTATGTGTTATAGCTTTAATCTTAGAATGTTTAAGTTAAACTTCAAATATTCAAGAAGAGTAATGAACTAATAAGCGTATATTGTAACAGAAAATGCCTCCTAGAAGAAGACAACCACGCCAACAACCACCTCCTAAGGGGTCTACTAACAATAATAACGAGGCCAACACTAACCTAGTTCAGCAGTTGGTGACTTTGTTAACGGGAGCACTTGCGAATCAACTGCAAGCTCAAGTCACGACCTTCAAGGACTTCAAAGTGGTTGGAACGCCAGAGTTTCAAGGGTCTATGAATCTAGTTGAAGCCCAAACCTGGATCATGGAAATGGAGAAGGTGTTTGACATTTTCAGAGTCAACGAGAATCAGAAGACCACTTTCGCAACGTTCATGCTGAAGTATGAAGCCAGCTATTGATGGCAGACGAATAAGGTTCATGGGGGACAGAGAATAATAGCTTAGGATAGGTTTAAAGAGATGTTTTTCGAGATGTACTTTCCAACAAGTTCTCAGAATCAGTTGGATGTTAAATTTTTGGAGCTAAAACAAGGAACCATGACTGTACCGAAATATGCTGCAAAGTTTAATAAGTTGGCAAGGTTTGCCACTTATCAAGTTAATACCGATGAGCAAAAGGCAAGAAGGTTTGAACAATGGTTGAAGCCTTGGCTTTATAGCAAGGTTTCAATGTTTTAGTTAAATACATTTACGACTGTACTAGAAAAGGAAATTATCGCGGAGGGTGGAAACGATGCCTTAACCAAATACATCCAAGAACAGAAGAAAAGGAAGAATGAGAATGAAAACAAGGCTGGTGGAAGAAATAATGGAAATAACAGTCAGAAGAGGAATTGGAGTGAGAATTCGAATACGGGAGGACAACAAGGAAGTCAACAAAAGAAAAAGTTTGAAGCTTATGCTACCTGCGGGAAGAACCACACCGGTGTGTGTTTGAAGGGTAAGAGGGTGTGTTTTAATTATGGCCAGGAGGGTCACATTGCACCAAACTATTTTAGTCCAAAGAAAGGAGCATATTTCACGTGTGGTTCGAAGGATCACATGGCTCGTGATTGCCCTAAAAAGATGGTGAGAAGTGCAAGTGGAGGAAAGGGAAACAACGATGGTGGTACATTAACTATCACTAGACCAGCACAATCAAGCCGACCTACTGCGAGGACATTCAATATGACTGTGCAGGATGCTATGTAGTCTAAGGATGTGGTGTCAGGTATCATTCCGATTAATAGTATTAATGCTTATATGCTATTTGATTCGGGTGCTACTTGTTCATTTATACCCGATGAATTTGCTCAAAACTTAGATTTGCCTCAAGGAGAATTAGATTATCCTTTGAGCATAGAGATTGCGAATAGGGACGTGATTCCTGTTAGATTCATACATAAGAATTGTAGAGTGGTTATAAATGATGGTAGATTTGATACCAATTAAACTTGGAATATTTGATGTCATATTGGGAATGGATTGGTTATTCAATTACGGAGAAGTAATTGATTGCCAAAGGAAATGTGTTAACCTTATGACTCCGTCAAAGGTAGTGTTTAATGGCAATAAGTCACCTCGACAAGCAAGTTGTCTGACGGTGATGCAAGCCAAGAAGTTGTTGAGGCAAGGATATGTAGAATACTTAGCCTACATAGTCAATACACAGAATAAGAGTGCGAAGTTAGAAGAGATACTGGTCATAAGGGATTTTGCAGACATATTTTCAGACGATTTTCCGGAACTTCCGCTGGATCGAGAAATCGAGTTCGTGATTGACTTACTACCAGGAACAGCCCCGATATCTAAAGTCGCATACAGAATGGCCCCAGTAGAGATGAAAGAGTTGATGGTGAAGTTGCAAGAATTGCTCGACAAGAAGTATATCCAGCTGAGTGTATCGCCAAGGGAGCGCCGGAGTTATTTGTTAAGAAGAAAGATGGATCGATGCGGCTCTGCATTAACTATAGAGAATTGAATAAGGTCACAATCAAAAATAAGTATCCATTACCAAGAATCGATGACTCGTTCGATCAACTGAAGGGGGAACAAGATATTTCTCAAAGATAGATTTGAGGAGTGGTTATCATCAGTTGAAGGTGAGGCTAGAGGATGTATCAAAAATAGCGTTCAGAACTCGGTATGGTCATTACGAGTTTCTGGTTATGTCATTTGGTTTAACCAATGCACCTGCAGCGTTCATAGATTTGATGAACAGGGTATTTAAACCATTATTAGATAAGTTTGTGGTGGTGTTTATTGATGTTATATTGGTGTATTCCATGACCAAGAAGGAAAATGTTGAACACTTAAGAGTGACGTTGGAGACATTGAGAAAAGAGAAGATGTACGCTAAATTCTCAAAATGTGAGTTTTGGTTGGAACGTGTACAGTTTCTTGGGCATGTTATTGATAAGGATGGAATTTCGGTAGATCCATCAAAAGTGGAAGCTGTAATAAAATGGGATCAGTCGAAAACACTGCAACGACCCCAAAATAGGTCCATTCCATCCAACCCATTCTGAGTCGTCAATACATGGTACAGAAAAACAACTACAACTTTATTACAACAATTGTCGTGCAAAATACAACAACACATATGCTGTGAGTTTGGATACAAATATATACCAATTGTAGCACATTACAATGACACCTTACATAAAGGTATAGTCAAAAACCTGCTTTTAGAAATTAGAATCTTTGGGAAGTGCTCAAGAAACCTTCGTATACATGGGAGGCCATGCTTTTAGGTTATGGTAGATATCATATGGCCACGTAATTATCCTTGGTTGACCCAATAGACCCCAAAGAAAAACAAGAAGATTACTATCATATTCTTCCCAATGGCGAGTCTTCTCTTGACATATCATTATCTCCACTGCCTCTAATTGGGTATTATACTCCAAACAAACACCAAGATTATATAGGTAGTGCTTGTAAATATATTCAAAGAAGTGGATGAGCACAACCATGTCTTATGATAACACGAGGTCAGTATGTCATTAGACATCTTGTATGATAGTGACAAAACACCCTTCCAAGTTAAATTCACCTCACCCTCAACATCTATAGACCACCACTCTATTCCTCGCTATCCCCGCCGACCCAAATACACTTTTTTATTACACGAAAGGAATTGTGAAACAAAAGGGTGAGCACAACTAGCTCAAGAAAGAATATTATGACTAAAGATAAATAAATTATCAATAGTCTTCATCAAGAATAAATCGTAGATTTAGAACATATGGTAGATGATAAAACTTTTCAACCATAGTTGCGGTGAACGAGCAATCCATTAGAAGAGTCAAATAGACTATAAAGTCTATTATCTTTCCATGTTAAAAGTCCACCAACAATGTTTTATCCCCTCGTAATATAAATCAACAGCCTTTTCCACAATCATATGAATAACTCATAATCATAATTGTGATTCTACATTCCTCTTCTCATCCGGGACGAAGATAATTTTCATCACCGCCTTTACCTCGAAACATCAAATATCATGGTTATACCAAATCACAGCCTCACTCATAATCATACTAATAATTTCATCTTTGCACCACGAGTCAAAGATATTCATCAACAGCTCATCTTTACACTACAAAAGCAAAGATATTCAACAACAGTCATCTTTGCATTACGAGCCAAAGATATTCATCAATAATTCATTACAAAGCTAAAGATATTCAACAACAGTGTCATCTTTGCATTACGAGCAAAAGATATTCATCAATAATTCATCTTTTGCACTCACAAAAGCAAAGATATTCAACAACAGTCATCTTTGCATTACGAGCCAAAGATATTCATCAATAATTCATCTTTGCACTACAGGCTAAAGATATTCAACAACAGGTCATCTTTGCACAACGAGCCAAAGATATTCATATATCAAAGAAATACATAATCATTTCAGAATTTATATAACAATAATTATAACCATGTTGATCAATTCACCTTTGCACTTAAGTTAAAAATATTCAATTATAAATTCAATGGTCATGATCATACCAGTCAACAATTCAACTTTTGCACTACTGGCCAAAGAGAACCTATGGTCACGATCATACCAATAATCTACCCATCTTTACACTCAAGTCAAAGAGAAATATCATCATTAGGGTTATAAGAATGTTATATAAAAACAATATAATCAAAACATGGTTTTAATTTCAAGAGTAAGATTCATAAATCAACGATAATTTGGTCAGAGAAGAAACCAATTTGTTGTGAATAGTACCCCGTATTCGTACATAGTCCCGTATACGTGCATAGTAACCTCGACACGAAAAGATAAAGTTTCATAATAAAATTCATATCCATATTTACAACACCTTAATCCAAATGTTATAAATCACTTAGAAATCTCATAATCTAATATTATTAATATTATAATAATATTTTAATCATTTCTCAAACTTATAAACAATTTAATTAAATTGTTTACACTTTACTAATTAATGCATTTAATCATCATAAAATGCCAAGCTCATAAAATTTCATCACCAATAACTAAAACCCTCATCAAAAATCTGCATATACCTCATATATGATTCTCAAACCAATAAATCATATTTTCCAATTTTCTTACTTCACATAACATATTTAATTCATTTACTCATAACTAGAACATTTTCATGAAAAATACCAAATCAGCCTCTAAAATATTTCTTTTCTAGGATTTAGTATAAAATAGTCCCATATTGAACATATATTTTTCTCGAAATTTTAAAAATTCATTTACTATTTTTCATATGGCTAAAACCAATTTAATATTTAAACATTTATCATAAATTGTACTTTTATCCAAAAATTCAAATTCATAGAGTACACTGATATTATATAGATGTACTCTCAATAAAATTTTCATCCATTTTGGAGTTAACCGCAAGGAGTTATAAATAGTTACTTTTAAAATAGTCTTTTCTCATAAAATCCATAACTCCTAATCTATACATCCAAAAATACCTCAAAAATAATCATAGTGGTGTAAAATTCAAGAATGATCAAAACATGGATACAATCAAAGCTAGTATCCAGAATAGATATTTTAGACGAAAAAGAAAATTTTCATTTTTCTATTGAATAGTGCCGTATTCGTGAATAGTGTCAGATAATCGTGAATAATAGTCTTTAGATATCGTGAATAGTAACTCAAACACCAAAAGATAGAAATTCCACAAAAAACATCTTCACGCTTCGCTAGTACTCGTGAATAGTAACTCGTGAATAATAACTCAATAATAGTAACTCGTGAATAAGTAACTCGTGAATAAATGAAAAAAAAGTTCCAAATTTGATAAAAACTTCAGATCAATATTTCAACATAATGATATTGAAGAAATAATATCATTACGAAAAAAAAATAATATCCCTTACTATCCCTTACCTCAAAAGACAGTACTTCTAGTTGAAACACCGGATATAGTGCTGAAGGGAACTTGCACCGTCTAACAATACTCAAAGTATACTCAAAATACTCACAAGAATACGCTCGATAATATAGAGAGAGAGGGAGAAAACTTGTTTACGGTGTGATTTTCAATTCTAACTTAGCCCTCTATTTATAGGAAAATGTTAGCCCGCCAAGTAGACTTGACTCACTACACCGATGGCTTTACTCGCTACTATTGCCACCCACCATATTTGAAATAAAATTCAGCACATTTTTTCACCAACCACAAGTGGGGCCCACTCAATTCTAGAATTTTCCACCAAAATCAATTATAACCCTACTTTCCTAATCAAACACCTCTTAAAATTTATAACAAATCATTCGCTCATTTTTAACGGTTTAAAATTTGTAGACATATACTCAACTTATATATGTATAACATATCCAAAAATCGCATAGCGATCCAACTACGATTAAAAATTATAACTCACACAATATATCGTAAAAATACTTGATTTGATTTTTAATACCTCCATTCCGACAAAAAATACCGATAAAACACCTCAACATTAAATCCTTCAATTATAACCACATATAATAATTAAATCCATCATTTATATCCATATCAAATAAATATTTTCTTATCATATAAATCAATAATTAATTATTCCCAAATAATATTACGTAATCACAATTATGACAACCAGTGCGGTTCCTCAGAAAGAGGGGCTTTCCAATAAGGATCTCTCTTCTTCGGCGCGATTAATTAGGTGACCAAACCTCTCCTTAGATGTAACTTTCTAGACATTGCCAATAATGTTATCTAATAATATTATTCAAATAATATGAATTATTGATCCGATAATGGGAAATATCAAGCAAAGACAATTATCAAAATGAAGAATAATATAAAATACCAACGCAACAATTATTGAATCAATAAATAAAAATATTGAATAAGAATTACCGTAATAATTATTGAGTAGTGCCTTCTTATGTATGGATCAATAATTCAAAATACGTGTAAAACCGGTAATACTCGCAAACACGCATATTAATGTATTTTATCCATCGGGTATTCCAACAAAGTTAATTGATGTAACGATTACGCCGTTATTTATAAAACTTAATTTTGTCGCTTTCTTCATCCGGCGCTTATTCTCATTATGGGGCCCACAAATGGTCATACGCGCCGCATTTAATATTCCCAAAGCGGAAAAGAATATTCCACGACCAAACGAATATTTCCCGACAACAATGAATATTTTATAACCACTTGTGTATTTTGAAAAAAATTCATATATCACCCTTAACTTTAACTTTTATCAATTTAACCATTTACTGAATAGTAATTATAAGAAAAATTGAATACTTTTATTTCATAAAATTCGGGGTCTTACAGACACCGTCAGAAGTAAGGAGTTTCTTGGGATTGGCAGGTTACTATAGACGTTTTATCCAAGACTTTTCCAAGATCGCCACTCCGTTGATGAATTTAACTAGGAAGGAAGTTAAGTTTGTTTGGACGAAGAAATGTGAGGAAAGTTTTCAAAATTAAAGAAGAGATTGAGTTCAACACCTGTGTTGTCATTGCCTGATGATACAGGGAATTTTGTGGTGTATAGTGATGCATCGCATAAAGGACTAGGTTGTGTGCTTAAGTAAAACAGCAAAGTTATTGCGTATGCATCACGTCAATTGAAAGATTATGAGAAAGGGTATCCGACTCATGATTTAGAGTTGGCTGCGGTGGTGTTCGCTCTGAAAATTTGAAAACATTATCTTTATGGAGAAAGGTGTGAGATATATACATACCATAAAAGTCTGAAGTATATCTTTACACAGAAAGACTTGAATTTGCGACAGAGAAGATGGTTGGAGTTGATTAAAGACTATGACTGTGAGATTTTCTATCATCCCGGAAAGGTGAATGTTGTTGCTGATGCTTTAAGTAGAAAGGGACGGGAGAAGTTAATGGTGTTGTCTGCTTAAGGAAAGCTAGTGTCAAAAATAAAATGGCAAAGATGGAGTTGGAAATTATTTATTCGACAAAATCAGACGAAAAATTGCTCCAGATGGAAAACAGTTCAACGTTGGTAGACAAGGTGAAGAATGCACAAATTTAGGATGAAAACTGTGAAGAAATAAGAAGAAAAGTGACTAAAGGTGAGGAAAATGAATTTAAAGTGTAATTCTAAGAGCAATTCTAAGAGAAATTCAAGTATTACTCGGCAGATTCTTGTGGAAGGGCCCAACTTTGTATAAGTATGGTGCAAAAGTAGCCTGGGCTAATATCACATTACCCAAAGATGAGAGAGAGTTAGGATTAAAAAATCTGTTAGATTGGAATAAAGCTCTGTTGTTGCAACATTTCCTCTACCTCATCAGCTGTCAATCCCACTCTCTTTGGGAAAATTGGATGAAATTCACTTTCTTAAAATCTAAGACCCTTTTGCAAGTTACATTATCCCCCGATTGCTCTTGGATATGGAAGCAATTCCTCAAATTACGTCCCCTTGCTCTTCAAAATCTAAAGTACATTATGGGGGATGGACAAACCATAGGCTTATGGTATGATCCTTGGTTGAATGGGGCAGCTATTAACCCTTCTCATACTCTCTTTTCCAATTGCGGACTTTCACCACTTTCCACTGTTAGCTTTCTCCTCTCCCAAGAACTCTTGGGCCTCCCAACAAGAATCGCCATGATGAAGTCATCCTCCTTCTAAGAAGAATCGCCTCCTTCCCATCCCATCTCCTAGGCCTGACCAAATTTTATGGGGCACATATGATATTAAGACTATTAAGGCTAAATAGATTTGGGAATCAATCTGAGGAAGATCTCCTAAGGTTCCTTGGAGCTCTATACTTTGGAATAAGTTTCATGTTCCTCGCTATTCCTTTATCCTCTGGCTTGGGCTCCTTCGGAAACTCTCCAGAAACGACCGGACCAAATAGTACACTGGCAAAACATGGAACTGTCCTCTTTGCAATCAACAGTTAGAATCCTTTAACCATTTGTTCTTTGAATGTGCTTACTCTTCAACCATTCTTCAATGTGCCGTGACTTTAGGAAATTGGACCACTTTTCCCTTCTCTTGGGATGCTATTATTGCTTACCTGATTTCATACCAAGGCTCGCAACTGTCCAAGAAAATCCTAAGCTTAACAGTGGCCACTTACTTCTACAAAGTCTGGGAGGCTCGGAACAACAAGATCCACAAAGGCTCCATTATTCCTCCTAGGAACCTTGCCAAAGATGTTATCCATCTCATTAAGTCTAGACTTTCTAAATGGAACTCTTTTCTCCTGGCCACAAATTGTAATCATTTCTGTAATTGGTTGTTAGTTTAGCTATTTTAGTTAGTAGGTATCTTTCCTTGTATCGTGTCATCATCTTTTATTAGATGATGTTTCTATATTCTGGGGTATGCCCCTCTGCAATTGTTTCTTTGGTTCTTTTATATACAAACAAACTTAGCAAAAAAAAAAAAAAGAAGGGAGAATTTGGGTTCCGCCAGTACCGGAGGTTAAAGAGGAAATTCTGAGTGAAGCTCATAACTCAAGATATTCAATTCACCCCGGAAGTACGAAAATGTACCAGGATCTCATACATCATTTCTAGTGGCCGAATATGAAAAAAGGACGTGGCTGCGTATGTGGAGAAATGCTTAACGTGTCAGAAAGTTAAAGCTGAACATCAAAGGCTAATCGGATTATTGCAACCATTGGAGATACTGGAATGGAAATGAGAACATATCATAATGGATTTTGTGGTAGGTCTTCCAATGACTCAGCAATGTTATGACGCCATCTGGGTGATTGTCAATTGATTGACGAAGTCGGTACACTTTTTTCCAATCAAGATTAGATTTAACCTAGATCGGTTGGCAAAACTGTACGTGAAGGAAATTGTTTTAAGACACGGTGTCCCGATGTCCATTGTATTAGATAGAGATCCACGTTTCACATCAAATTTCTAGAAATGACTACAAGAATGTTTGGGAACACAGTTGAGAATGAGCACATCGTATCATCCTCAAACCGACGGACAGAGTGAGAGAACCATCTAGACACTAGAGGATATGCTAAGAGCATGTATTATGGATTTCAAAGAAAATTGGGATGATCATTTACCATTGGTTGAATTTGCCTATAATAATAGTTATCACAAGAGTATTGACATGTCGCCTTACGAAGCGTTATACAGCAGGAAATGAAGAACTTCGTTATGCTGGGATGAGGTAGGTGAACATCAGCTATTGGATCCAGAGTTGGTACATCAAACTGTCGAGATCATCAAGGTGACACGAACAAGATTGATAGCTGCACAAGATATACAGAAGAAATATGACAATCAACACCGACAAAATCGAGAATTCGATATCAGTAGTTTTGTTTTCTTGAAAGTGTCTCCCTGGAAAGGGAAAATTCGATTTGACAAAAAGGGAAAACTAAGCCCTAGGTTTATAGGATCTTTTAAAGTGCTACGACGAGTTGGGGAAGTAGCATATGAAGCAACTTTACCTCCAGAATTAGAACATATTCATAACATTTTCGATGTCTCGGTATTAAGGCCATATAAGCTTGATTATAAGCATGTACTCTTTGCAATTGAGTCCTATTGGTCTTCTCTTTTTATCCTTCCTGTAGCTGCATTAAACGATATCCAAAGCATAATCTGTAGATATCTTTGGAAAGGTCCCTACCTATCGCAGTATGGTGTGAAGGTGGCATGAAGAAAAATCTCTCTACCATTTTTGGAAGGGGGTTTAGGTATTAAATCCTTGGACGAATAGAACAAAGCTTCTATTTTCCTCCATCTTTGGAATGTTGTTAACCCTTCCTCCTCCTCTCTATGGACCATTTGGGTCCGTACATTCCATCTAAAGGATAAACATTTATGGTGCATGAATCCTCCCAACAACTGCTCATGGATATGGAAGAAAGTCTTGAACCTCAGACACACTGCAATGAGTCACATCAAATTTCAAATAGGTAATAGCAACCTTACTAAACTCTGGTTCGAGCCTTGGATCCTAGGGAATCCACTTGCTCGTTCCCCCAACTCTCCTCTCATTACTAACTCAGGTCTTGGACCAAATGCTCTGGTTAGTAGTATTATCAGAAATTCTACCTGGTCCCTTCCTCTTTCCAACCATCACACTGTCATCGAGTTTTGGCAAAACTTTGACCTCACTACTCCTTGCTATCCTGATAGAAATGATACTCTCTCGTGGGAAAATGTACGTGTTAAGGATATTGCTGCCTCCTCTATCTGGCATTCCATTCGCTCTAGAGGGAGTGTTGTGACATGGCATGGGCTTGTTTGGCATAAATTCACACCTCCGAGATACTCCTTCATTCTCTAGCTTGCTTTTCAATATGGCCTTCGCACCTTGGACAGATTAACTGCTTATGGGCTTGATGTTAATCCTACTTGTCACCTTTGTAGTATTTATAATGAGACATTCCATCACCTTTTCTTTGAGTGCCCCTTTTCTTTCGCTCTCCTTGTCTCAGTCCTTCGTTACTGTGGCTGGAAGGGGCTCTCCAGAAATTGGTCTTGCATTACCGAATACATTGTCACCCACCCCAAAGGCATAACACAACATGGCATCCTACACCTTGGATTTGCTGTTGTCATCTACCATATTTTTTTTGTTGCTAAATTTAAACTTTATTAAAATAAAGGAAATTACAAACCTCATGGGGAAACCCAATCAGAATATTGCTTAGACAACATAGGACATGCCCTATGATGTCATGACTATAAAAGATTACAGGCACGATGCCCAGCAAAGTTGTTACAAAAATAATCAAATTATCATTTTTATATAAGAGAGCAAATATTCTAGAGGTCCAAGGACATGAATTTTCACAAGCCAAAATGATCATCAACAAGAAGGACATTAGTAGCCCAGCTGCAACAAACTCCAAGAAATCATGTCAGTCAGCCCAAAGCTAGCAACAGCTGAAATGCCAGCAGTGGAACCCAGCCAAAGGGACTGATTTCCACCAGTATACCAAGAATACTAGCAGAGAGCATATGAGCCCAACACCAGCCCATATATATATCATCGTAAGATCAGATTTATTAGTACAGACCATAACAAAGTAGCCCAAACAGAACATAGCAGCTGCAGAAGTACGCATATGCTGCAGAAGAATCAAACGACTAGCAACCCAACCATGCAGCAGTATCATCCACAGAGTGGACCCCACTTAAAGTACACCAACCCGCAGTAGCATCAGTGATGGTATACACAACCAAACCATCCCTAACCCAAATAGATCAACATAACAGCTATAGAACAACTACATGAAAGCACGGAAGAAACTGCCTAGCAAGACCCTAGCAGCAACAAATCAACGCCCTCCTAGCACGTCAGACACCCATAAGGCTTCCCATAATAGTAAATCCAAAACCAGAAAATGTTCTGCCTAACCAAAGCCAACACAACCATCAATAACATAAGAAATCAGTAGCTGCCTCACAAAGCAACAACTCAGCATTATCTTGCAAACCAAACAGATCACAACCCACACCTGGAAGACCCGATCAGCAGCAACAAGGAAAAGCCCCTGTCAAGGCTCAAGACAAACCCACAACAGCCTCCATATGACATACGTAATCAACAGATAAATAAAATCCCAAAAACACCAATAGCAGCGACATCCCAGCATACATACACACACTATAACAGCCCTATGCTAGTCAGTCCAAATATGTAGCATAATAGAAACCATTCTCCCACACCATAATGGAAAAACAACAAAACATAGCAGCAACAATAGAAACAGATAACCCCTATGGCATCAGTACAACAGATCTTACCCAATTAGAGAAAGAAAGCAGACCAATAGCAACAGCAGGATTGCACAAGAGCAAGCAACTCCCATACCAGCACCAATCATGGTGCAACCAAACACACCACCAACAGCTTCTATACCAGCACCAGTTCCCCACCCAACCCATTAGAAACAACAGCATTAGAAACAACAGCACCAGTGCTATGCTTGGGAAGGGTTTGTACAAAAATGGGATCGTCTACCATATTTGGCAAGAGCATAATGGTAAACTTCATGGTAAAGGCCCCACCCCTTTCAGAATCATTGCTCGTAATATCTTGCACCTTATGAAATGTAAATTGCACACCGTTCGTAAATTTTAGAAGGTTAAAGACAGCCCATGGTTTAGGCAACTAGCTCTATAATTGTCTCATGTTTGACCTCCCGCTAATCCTCCTTTCTTTGCCACTGCTGGTTTGGTCTGGACAGGACAGTGCTTGGTATCTGGACTAGACTGCTATTTTGGCTGGCCTGGGCAGTGCCTGTTTTACCTTGGTAGTGCATGTTCTGGCTGGTGTGTCATATTTGGTCATGGGAGTAGGCATGGGCTGGGGCTGCTGTTGTTGGCTCTGTTATGGTAATGAGTTCTGGAACACATATCACATGGTGGCTGGTAAGGTTAGTTATATACCGTGGCAGGTTTTATGTCCTCTAATCTGCTAGATCCTGCTGCTGTTGTCTCAAGTTTTGGGGAGGTGCTACAGTCTTGCAGCTACAGGCCTAGTGAAGTGCTGTTGATTAACATGTGTGGCAAGCTGCACTAGGGACTGTTGTGTTGTGACGCCCCCAAATCCGGGTATCTTCCAACCCGACATATGGTGCTACACGGTGCTACAGTTCACACACACATTCAATTGAAATGCCTCAAAAGAACGAATATGTCTTATATATATTCCAAAACAATAATATCATTCCCCAGGTTCTTTATAATCGTTACATTTGTTCTTGTCATAATATCAAATGTTAACATCATTCACTTATAATATTACATAAGTAATCAACAGGTTCGCCTTAGCCTTCCCTTTATCCTTGCCCGATCCTTCGGTCCGTTCGGTCTTAGTTGCATTCATAAGGTTCAAGCAAGAGTGAGCATAACTAGCTCAGCAAGTACAACAATTTCATTTAACAATATGCTTGAATCATACAAATCATATATCTTTAATAACTGAACAATAGTTATGAAGTACTATCGATAATTCAAAATAGCACTTCTCTTTTCTTTAAAACGTTTTACAATGACAACCTTCAGTAAAACATCAATTCCGGTCCAAGACCTTGAGCATTTCATACTTTCTTTAAAAAGGACAACTCGACACTAAGTCCGTATGTCCGGCATTACTTACGAACACGCTTAGGTGATCAGCCTATAGTACTCTATGTTGATCAACACTACATTTTTTAAACGTATATACGTTTAAGTTATGTGAACCTCACGTGTTTGTAGTTTGACGACAAAACATTTGTTTAGCATACTCAGTCCTTATTCGAAAATCATACCAATATAGTTTGGTAAAACATTAACCATACTTCAATATATTATAAGAAATCCAACATATCGTAAGTCTAGCCGAAAGAATTGGCTTTGACTTCATTATACATCAATTCATGCGTAAGAATACATGAATCACAAAACTTGTCTAGATTGAACATAGAAAAGGGTTAGAACACTTGCCTTCAGTGTCTGCTACTGTTATTACCCGTTCACTTTAAGTCTTTAAAGTCTCTACACTATATGATCACATAACATACCACATTAGGTCATGAATAAACATGCATGGTTCCTAATGAATCCTACCCTTCTTCTCAATCTAATCATGACTTAAATTTGTTATTATTGGTTACGGCTTGTCGTTTATAGTTTACATCATCTTACGTTCACATTCGATTAATTATCTTCAACATTTAGTGATCATACTTAAGGTTTAAAACACTATACACAATGTTACATTAAGTTAATTAATGATATACTTCATCATTAACCGACTGCCTTTCTTTTTATCTTTATAAGCTTTCTTTACTAAGCAAACCCTAAAATTTGTCATATTTGCATTGCCATTTTCCTTTTTGAACTTCACTGCAAGGCACGGTTTCCAGTGTCTCACATTCGGTCTTGGTGTCGGCATACACTCTCAAGATCTTGAGACTCATGTATGCTGAAGAAACTTCCCAAAGAGATGTCATATTCCTACCTCATGACTGCAGCTGAACCATAACTCTCACGGTCACACATGCCATGAAACCTCGAGCCTCGAGAAAATTTTTACAGTTATTTTGTTTGGTGAACTTCCCGGGCTCAGAAATTCTTCTTTATAAGTCTGCATTGGCTCGTTCAAAAGCCATTAGCCCACAAATTACATACTCTACGTGTTCATTTAAGAATTTTACATTTTCGACTTTGTTAACTCAAAATTCACCTTTGAGTTCATTTTTAACGAAAATGATAAACGTTCGTGAACCTTTAACGCTCGTTTCTTCGTTTTAAGTCGGAATCTGGTCATTTTCGAGTCCGCAACTCTATAATTCCAAATAAGACTTGTCTCCATCAAAAACCAATGTTTCTGAGCTCAATATCAAAATTCGACTTTCATTCCAAGAATTTCACGAATTCGACGATTATCGTTTAATCGTGTGAATTCTGGCATAACTTCATTACTTATGATTCGTTCATCATTTCAAATGGATTATTTCCATCAAATTAACATCTTAACCTACTTATTTCATTAACTTATTTACATGATAAGTTATTACTTGTGCTTCATGAGTTTATAACTTATAAAAGTATAAACTACTTATGTTTTCATTTCACATGACTTATGATAGATTAAGTCTTCTAACCATCATTCTTACATCCTTTTATCATACAAACTTCATTCATGTAAATATGTTACAAGTCTTACAAGTTCTTCCTTAGTTCATAACTTATCTATGAACAAAGTGGTTATTCAAGCATTATTAAGACTTAAGTCCTTTGATTATTCATTGTTATCAATTCTTAGCATACATGTCTATCAATCAACACTTCTCTTATCAACCTACAAGTGTGGAGATGGAAGATTAATGACATAGGATCATTACCTTTGATGATCAAGCTTGTCTTCTTCTTTTCTAGTTAATGCAAGTTTAGCTTATTCTTACTTATTCTCTCTAACAATTAATGTAAGACCCCAACTTTTATGAATAAAGATAAATTTTTCTATAAATATCATTTTTGAAAATTAAGGTTTGAATTTGTTATAATGTTATAGTTGTGGGTAATAATTATAAATTTTGCAAATTAAGCAAGTTGTTATATAATATTCGATTGGTCGGGGAATATTCGTTTTAACAGGGAATATTCGTACGACGACACAATCATTGGTGGACCCCACAATGTAATTATTGTCGGAATGAGAAAACGACAGAAATATCTTTTTATGAAAATAACGGCGGAAGTTTCACCGTTAACTGTTGAAATACCCGGTAGTAAAAATATAGTAATACGCGTGGTTACATAGTAGCACACGGTATTAATTATTAATGCTTACGTGAGAAGTCACTCGGTTTTTTTCAATTATTGCTACAGTAATTGCTGCATAGTATCTCACGTTATTTGATTCAATTATTGTCGATATTTTATATATTATTAAATAAATAATTGAGACGACAAAGTTATTCATATTATTATTTGCAATATTGACGATGTCTAGAAAGTTCTGTCAAGGAGAGGTTTGGTCACATAATTGCGCGCCAATAAGGAGAAATCCTTATCGAAAAGCCCCCTCTTTTCTGAGAACGATTTGGTTGTTAAATATTACGAATTATAATAATAATAAATAAATATTGTTAAAAATATTGAGGGGATTTTTATGAAGTATTTGATATAAATATTGCTTATTTTATGGACCCCCATTTACCCATTTTTCAAAATAATCGGTAGAAAGTTGTTCAATATAATAAAGGTGGGGGCCACATGTGGGGTCCACGTAAGAAAAATGAAATGGTGGATGATATATGTTAGTCTATATATATATATTATAATAAGTTGTTTTTTATATAAAAAAATAGAATATATTATATTTTATTATGAATAGTGTTTGCATAGTGCCTGCATAGTGTTTGCATAGTAAATTAAAAAAAAAAATTCAAACGATTCATACGCCTGTGAATGTTTTCCTATGAACACGTGATTTCAAAATTCAAATAGTATCCTTTCCATTCTCCTATAAATAGGATGCTTAGTTAGAGTTGAAAATCACACCAAAATTAGAGAATTCTTCTTCTATAATATTGAGCGTATTTCTTTCAAGTTTTAGAAAGCTTTGAGTGTAGAAAATAGTGAAAGTTTTCTTCAAGAGTATCCCCGCTATACCAGTTGGAATACTCTTCTTTTCAAGGTAAGGGATGTTATTTTTGTTCAATATTCGCTTAAAATAATATTTGCTTCCATACTCTGTAGTATGTAAGTAATATTATTTCATTTCAGATTTCGAATTCTATACTCATTTGGTTAAAGTTTTGGCTTCTATACTCCATGAAATTAGTAGAATATCCTTAAAATTTGTGTTTTATCCAGTATCTTTTCATGGAAATATTATTCTAAGCATTCTTGATAAGTTTTAACTTTTTTATGCTGGAGTACTATTCACGAGTTACCTATTTACGAAGTACTATTCACTCGAGTACTATTCACCCAAGGTACTATTCATGATAAAAATTAATTCGTTTTCGGTCCAAATCATTTTTGGTACAATATTATTCTTGAATTTTACTCCACAAAGCAGTATCATGTTGACAATTTGGACATTATTTAATTCTGGATAAATTAAATTATAAATCTTTAAAAATTTATCCTTTGCTTTCTTTTAATTTAATTCTTATATCATTGTCATCATCCTCATGTTTATATTATAATGAAAGTCATCTTTGGCCCGTAGTGCATAATGGACTTGGTATGATTATGACCAGGGATTATTCGGTATAATCATGACCTTAATGTTACAAATGATGTGGTAAAAGTCATCATTGGCCCATAGTGCATTGATGGACAGTTGTTGGCATGATCATGATCATCGGTGAAAACACGAATATCATTGGCCCGTAGTGCATAGATAATTTGTGGTCGTGATACTAATGAATATCCTTAGCCGTAGTGCAGGGGTGATTCAATGATTATTTATTAAGATGAGTCTCAACGATAAAATTTTTGATTAAACTTTTAAATCATAGAAGATGGTAGATATTATGCTCTACTTGACTTTTCTAATGGATTGCTTATTCCGCTGCAGTTGTTGATCTAAAACTTGTTATCTATTGTATTCTATAAGTTGTTATGCTGTTGAAGGCTAACGATAATTTATTCTGCATTATCATAGTCATGATATTTTTTACTGGGCTAGTTGAGCTCACCCTTGGTTTCATTGTTCTCTTCAGGAAATGAGAATATAGCTGGGACTAGTCGGAGAACAGAGCGACGGTCCAGATGTTTGCATTAGTAGTCCTCACTATTCTGTGAAATAGTGTGATAATAAATGTATTGAGGACTTATTTTGAGTTTGAATACTTGTTTAGAAGACAATATTTGTATTAAAACTCATAGCTCATATTGTATGTTTAAGCTTGTATTTTTATTCTGTACCATGTATTTGGCGACTCAGAATGGGTGATGTATACCTATTTTGGGGGCGTCACAGTTGGTATCAAAGCTTAGGGATATGAACCCTGGCTGAGATGTGAGACAAGAACTAGGAGGGGTGAGACGAGGAATTCCTTCGCTAGTATGACCTACCTAAGTTTATTTGGTATTTAATTGGTTGGTCAAAGTATAGGGATAATATGTTACATGTCAATTAACCCTTGTTTTGTGGCAGTATTTGAAAATGACATCTGAGAATGTTGAGAATAGGAATGGGGCACAGGATACCGTTGAGTCACCACAGATCAATAACCAGGATAATGTGCATCAGGAAGGCAACAATCCTCATGCAAACAACAACACCGACCAAGTGATGAACGATGGAATGTTTAGAGGCTTTCTGCAATTTATGCAACATCAGGCAAGAGAAACTCCCATCCAAAATGCAGGTGGAAACACTAGCAACTCTGGGACGGTCACCGCTAAGCAGTTCAAGGAGCTGGGACCACCAGAGTTTATTGGAGAGCCAAAACCACTTAAGGCGGAGACGTGGATAAAGCATATCACCAAGATATTTGATATCTTGGGATGCTCCGAGGAGAAAAAGGTTCCCTTTGCCACCTTCATGTTGCGAGGAGAGGCAGATTACTGGTGGGAATCTGTAAAGCGTACTCAACCTGCCGCACTGAAGATGACTTGGGAGAAGTTTCGAGAACTATTCAACGACAAGTACTTTCCCGAAAGTATTCGTCACATGAAAGAGGTAGAGTTCATTAAACTGGAGCTTTTACCGTGTCGCAGTACAAAGCCAAGTATGCTGAGTTATCCCGGTTTGTGTCCCACTTAGTTGATAATGAGGAGAGAATGACACGGATGCTTCTAAGAGGTTTGAAACCCGAGATATGTCAATACCTCATTTCTCACAAACTTTGTTTGTATTCAAATGTTGTGAACATGGCTCAGTTATTGGAGTGTGATAATGAGTCAGCCCAACCAAGAGAGAGCAGCCGACAAAATGATAATACCAGTGGTAGTAGTCATCGAAGCGGTGACAACAAATGTGGAGGGAATTAACATACCAAAAATGGTAACCACTTCAGTGGTAATCATGGCCAAGACAATAAAAGTGGACATTTCAAGAAGAAGAGATTCAACAATGATGGAAAGATGTCAGCATCAACACCTGTTGTTAAGGAAGGAGAACAACCACCTATTATATGTTTCAAATGCGGAGGGGAGGGACATATCAGTCCAAACTGTGCGTAGCAGCCCAAAACGTGTTACAATTGTGGAAGAGAAGGTCACCTAGCTCAATTTTATCGTTCAGGGAAGCCAAGTCCAGCTGGGATGGAGGCACCAAAATCTGTCCCAAAAAAGTCAAAACCAGTAGTTCAAGGGAGAGCGTTTGTCGTGACCTCCCAAAAAGCAAGGAACCCGAACGAGGTCATCACGGGTAAGCTTATCATAAACTCTAGCGAAGTATATACCTTATTTGATACCGGTTCTACCCATTCTTTTATTTCTCCTACTTGCGCTCAACATTTAAATTTGACTTCAGAGAAATTAGACTTTGACTTATCTGTTGAAACTTCGTTGGGAGAAACCTTCATTACATCCACTGTTTATAAGTCTTGTTTGGTTCAAATCGGTACCTTCACATTACCTGTCGATCTTATTTAATTGAAAATACTTGTGTTTGACGTAATTCTAGGGATTGATTGGTTAACTACTCATCATGCAAAAATTGATTATTTTCGTAAGGTTGTTAGCTTTCATATTCTTAACCAACCTATTATGCAAATTCAAGCAACCAAACCATTAAAATCAATCACTGTGATCTCAAGCCATAAAGTTATTCGTTTATTGAAAAATGGATGTCAAGCTTTCTTAGCTCATGTCACGGATTTAAACAAAAATACATCAGTTTTGAATGATATTTCTATTGTTAATAAATTTCCGACGTATTCCACAAGAACTTCCCTACCTACCCCGTAGGCCTTGAAATTGAATTTTGTATCGACCTTGAACTCGGTACAAAACGCATTTCCAAAGCCCCATATCGAATGGCTATTATTGAACTTTAGGAGTTAAAGACCCAACTGCAGGAATTGTTAAACATCGATTTCATTCGTCCTAGTACGTCTCCTTGGGGTGCTCCTGTTCTATTCATGAAGAAGAAAGATGGGAGTATGCAACTTTGTATTGATTATCGGGAGTTAAACCATGTCACTATCAAAAATAGATACCCGTTACCTCGCATTGATGACCTGTTCGACCAGTTGCAAGGCGCCAAATTCTTTTTAAAGATTGATCTTTGTTCTAGATATCACCAATTGAAGATTAAAACCGATGACATTCCAAAGACAGCTTTCAGAACTCGGTACAGGCATTATGAATTCCTAGTCATGTCTTTTGGATTGACTAATGCTCTTGCTGCCTTCATGGACATGATGAACTGAGTTTTCAAGGAATATTTGGATCACTTTGTGGTCGTCTTTATTGATGACATCCTTATATACTCCAAAAGTCGTGAAGATCATGAGCAATACTTGTGGCTGATACTCCAAAAGCTTCGTGAAAACAAGTTTGATGCCAAGTTGAAGAAATGCGAGTTCTTGCTTGAGGAAGTTACATTCCTTGGGCACGTGATATCAAATCACGGAATATCTGTTGACCCGACAAAGATTGAAGCAATTCAAAGCTAGGAGCAACCTAAGTCAGTGACTGAAGTACGTAGCTTTCTCGGCTTAGCTGGTTATTATCGGAGATTCATGGAAGGATTTTCTCAAATTGCTACTCCATTAACTCAGTTGACTCGGAAAGATACAAAATTCGGTTGGATCGAGGAATGTGAGAAGAGTTTTTAAGGACTCAAGAGGAGAATCATTTCAGCACCTGTTCTGACAATACCATCTGGCTTGGAGGGATTTGTCATCTACGGTGATGCTTCGGGCGAAGGGTTAAGATGTGTTCTCATGCAATATGGGAAAGTCATAGCCTATGCCTCTCGATAACTCAAAGAATATGAGAGGAATTATCCTACTCATGATCTAGAGTTGGCAGTTGTCGTTTTTGTGCTTAAGATTTGGAGGCATTACCTGTATGGGGAGAAAGTGGAGATCTATAAGGATTATAAAAGCCTCAAATATTTCTTCACCCAAAAGGAACTTAACATGCAACAACGATGTTGGCTCGAACTTTTGAAAGATTATGATCATACTATTCAATTCCACCCTGGAAAAGCGAACGTGGTAGCTGATGCATTGAGTAGAAGATTATATGCAGGTACGAGTGCGTTATTGTCAACGCAAAGGCCCATTTTATATGACTTGCAAAGGATGGATATAGAGTTAAAGACTCTAGGGACCCACGTGATGATGACAAATATACGAGTAGAACCGAATTTAATCGATAAAGTTAAAACTGCTCAAGTTAAAATCATGGAGCTGATGCGTATGAGAAAGAAAGTGCAAGAAGGTGTTATCCCAAAAGCAAGAATCAAAAGTATAAAATCATGATGGAGGCGCACAACACACCGTTTGCAATCCATCTTGTGAGTACCAAAATGTATCGTGATCTTCGACATACATTTTGGTGGAGCAATATGAAGAGAGAGATAGCGGGGTTTATCTCAAGTTATCCAACTTGTCAACGAGTCAAGGCGGAGCATCAAGTGCCAAAAGGTCCATTGCAACCACTTGAAATTCCAGAATGGAAGTGGAGCACATTACTATGGATTTCATTACTGGTCTTCCCAAGGTTTCTCAAGGCATAGATGCAATTTGGGTCATTGTTGATAGATTGACCAAGTCTGCTCATTTCTTACATATACGAGAAACTTATACACTTGAACGTCTTGCTCGTATGTACATAAAAGAAATTGTAAGACTGCATGATATGCCAGTATCCATAGTTTCTGATCGAGACCCAAGATTCACCTCACGATTTTGGGTTAGTTTACAAAAAGCTATGGGCACGGATTTACGATTTAGTTCGGCATATCATCCTCAAACAGACGGGCAGTTAGAGAGGACTATTCAAACTCTTGAAGATCTATTAAGACTCTGTGTCCTTGACTTCAAGGGAAGTTGGGACAAGTTCTTACAATTGGTGGAGTTTTCCTACAATAATAGTTATCAAGCAAGTATTGGCATGACTCCATTCAAGGCGTTGTATGGAAGAAAGTATCGTTCTCCAGTATGCTGGGATGAGGTAGGTGAAGCAACGTTTTTGGGACCAGAGTTGGTACGAATGACTATGGAAAAGATTCAAACGATCCGACAATGTATAAAAACCTCACAGGATCGACAAAAGAGTTATGCTGATCTTCATCGAAAGGACATGAAATTCAATATTGGAGATCATGTGTTATTACGTGTTGCTCCATGGAAAGGAGTTACGAGATTTGGAAAGAGTGGAAAGCTTAATCCTCGATTCATTGGTCCATTTTTAATCCTCGACCGAGTAGGAACTGTGGCCTATAGACTCGCTTTACTGCCAAGTATGTCTCGTGTTCATAACGTTTTCCATATATCTATGTTACGTAAATATGTGAAAGACCCGAACCACATTATTGAATTAGAACCAGACGAGATAGCGGAAGATTTAACGTATGAAGAGGTACCTGTTAAAATCTTGGATAAAAAGGAACATATTCTATGCTCCAAGGTTATACCTCAAGTCAAAGTTTTGTGGAGAAATCACGATGTTGAGGAAATGACCTAGGAGTTAGAATCTGAAATGAATATCATTTTTGAAAATTAAGGTTTGAATTTGTTATAATGTTATAGTTGTGGGTAATAATTATAAATTTTGCAAAGTAAGCAAGTTGTTATATAATATTCGATTAGTCGGGGAATATTCGTTTTAATAGGAAATATTCGTACGACGACACAATCATTGGTGGACCCCACAACATAATTATTGTCAGAATGAGAAAATGACAGAAATATCTTTTTATGAAAATAACGGCGGAAGTTTTACCGTTAACTATTGAAATACCAGGTAGTAAAAGTACAGTAATACGCGTGGTTGCATAGTAGCACACGGTATTGAGTATTAATGCTTACGTGAGAAGTCACTCGACTTTGTTTAATTATTGCTACAGTAATTGTTGCATAGTATCTCATGTTATTTAATTCAATTATTGTCGATATTTTATATATTATTAAATCAATAATTGAGACAACAAAGTTATTCATATTATTATTTGCAATATTGACGATGTCTAGAAAGTTCTGTCAAGGAGAGGTTTGGTCACCTAATTGCGCGCCAATAGGGAGAAATCCTTATCGAAAAGCCCCCTCTTTCCTAGGAACGATCTGGTTGTTAAATATTGCGAATTATAATAATAATGAATAAATGTTGTTAAAAATATTGAGGGGATTTTTATGAAGTATTTGATGTAAATTTTGCTTATTTTATGGACCCTATTTACCCATTTTTAAAAATAATCGGTAGAAAGTTGTTCAATATAATAAAGGTGGGGGCCACATGTGGGGCCCACGTAAGAAAAATGAAATGGTGGAGGAATTATGTTAGTCACGGGAGGAGTACTGATTGTTTTTATTATATATATATATATATATTATATATTAAGTTTTGTTTTATATAAAAAATAGAATATATTATATTTTATTATGAATAGTGTTTGCATAGTGCCTGTATAGTGTTTGCATAGTAAATTCAGAAAAAAAAAATTCAAATGATTCGTACGTCTGTGAATGTTTTCCTGTGCACATGTGATTTCTAAATTCAAATAGTATCATTTCCATTTTCCTATAAACATGATGCTTAGTTAGAATTGAAAATAACACCAGAATCAGAGAATTCTTCTTCTATAATATTGAGCGTATTTCTTTCAAGTTTTAGAAAACTTTGAGTGTAGAAAATAGTGAAAGTTTTCTTCAAGAATATCCCCGCTATACCAGTTGGAATACTCTTCTTTTCAAGGTAAGGGATGTTATTTTTGTTCAATATTCACTTGAAATAATATTTTTATCCATACACTGTAGTATGTAAGTAATATTATTTCGTTTCAGATTTTGAATTCTATACTCATTTGGTTAAAGTTTTGGCTTCTATACTCCATGAAATTAGTAAAATATCCTTAAATTTTGCGTTTCATCCAGTATCTTTTCATGAAAATATTATTCTGAGCATTCTTGATAAGTTTTAACTTTTACATGTCGGAGTACTATTCACGGGTTACTATTCACGGGATACTATTCACTCGAGTACTATTCACCCAAGGTACTATTCATGATAAAAATTGATTCATTTTCGGTCCAAATCATTTTTGGTACAATATTATTCTTGAATTTTACTCCACAAAGCAGTATCATGTTGACAATTTGGACATTATTGAATTCTGGATAAATTAAATTATAAATCTTTAAAAACTTATCGTTTGCTTTTTTTTAATTTAATTCTTATATCATTGTCATCATCCTCATGTTTATATTACGATGAAAGTCATCTTTGGCCCATAGTGCATAGAGGACTTGGTATGATTATGACAAGGGATTATTTGGTATAATCATGACCGTAATGTTACAAATGATGTGGTAAAAGTCCTCATTGGCCTGTAGTGCATTGATGGACAGTTGTTGGCATGATTATGACCATCGGTGAAAACACGAATATCCTTGGCCCGTAGTGCATGGATAATTTGTGGTCGTGATACTAATGAATATCCTTAGCCGTAGTGCAGGGGTGATTTGATGATGTGGATTATTTATTAAGCTGAGTCTCAGCGATAAAATTTTTGATTAAACTTTTAAATCATAGAAGATGGTAGATATTATGCTCTACTTGACTCTTCTAATGGATTGATTATTCCACTGCAGTTGTTGATCTAAAACTTATTATCTATTATATTCTATCAGTTGTTATACCATTGAAGGCTAACGATAATTTATTCTGCATTATCTTAGTCATAATATTTTTTACTGGTCTAGTTGAGCTCACCCCTTGGTTTCATTGTTCTCTTCAGGAAATGAGAATATAGCTGGGACTAGTCGGGGAACAGAGTGACGGTCCAGATGTTTGCATTAGTAGTCCTCACTATTCTGTGAAATAGTGTGATAATAAATGTATTGGGGACTTATTTTGAGTTCGAATACTGTCTAGAAGACAATATTTGGATTAAAACTCATAACTCATGTTGTATGTTTAAGTTTGTATTTGTATTATGTACCATGTATTTGGTGACTCAGAATGGGTGATGTATACCTATTTTGGGGGCATCACAATTAAGTTGAAAGTTGTTAGATGAAAGTTAACAAACAACAATGAAATCTAAGCTTTCTTATTTATAGGAAAACCAAGGTTAGGGCATATTAGTCAATACCCTAATCCCACCTCCTTACTATTCATTAACTATGCACTAAGTTAACTTGCTCATCAAATTAATTACTTGGCCATCACACTCTTTTCTTGGCCACCAAGATTAACCATATGATAATGGGTTGCCCCATGGGTCACCCTAACCCATTGAATTAATAGTTTGGGCTTTAGGTTTAATTAACTTATCCTACACTTGGGCTTGTATTAACAAACTTAATTGGACTTTACCATTACTTACACTTGGGCTTGCACATTAACTTCTATTAGACTTTACAAATTTCCACACAATCCTACAAGTCCATTTCATTTGGCTTAAAGCCTTATAACGTATTGTTTACGTATTATTCTTGTATTCTAACTCGTATACTCATTCATAATATATGATATACCATCATTCATACATACTCGTATAATACTTCGTATTATACTCGTATTCATTTCCTCGTACAATACCTATGTATAATTATATGATCATCACTTTAGCTCCATAACGTTTTATTTTCCCTAACGTTCTCGAATTAAGTCCGCATGCAAAAAACTACATTTTTCATACTTGAATTATTATTACATAATCCTTCTCACCTCGATATTCTATCATTACGTATTTCACGGAAGTTCAAAAATAATTCCCGAGTAGAAATTGATGAATAGTGTTTTTTGAAAAATTTCTCGAAAAACTTTTATTTTCGTCTTGGAAATTTAAACACTTTAATTCCCTTATGTAGTCGAAATACTACGATGTTCATTTCTTTCTAGGTTATAGAACGACATTCATCTTACTAACACGTAATAATATAATTGTATTCATTATTTAATTAAGTAAAATTATTTTACAATGGATCCGAATTTCTCGGTCGTTACATTCTTCCCCCCTTATAAAGATTCTGTCCCCAGAATCTTGTCTCACATTACGCAAACAACTGAGGGTAATCCTTCTTTATCTTTTCTTCCAATTCCCACGTTACTTCTTCGGCATCGTGGTTCTTCCATAACACCTTCACGGAAGGTATAACTTTGTTCCGCAAAACTTGCTATTTTCTATCGATAATTTGAATCGGCATCTCTTCGTACGTTAAGTTCTTCTCGATATGAATAGGCTCATACTCTATTACGTGCTTATAATTAGGCTTATAAGGACGTAACACAGATACGTGAAACACGTTATGTATTCATTCTAGGTCTGGAGGTAATTCTATCATATAAGCTACCTCGCTAACCCGTTTTACCACTTCAAAAGGTCCTATAAACCTTGGGCTCAACTTTCCTTTCTTTCCAAAGAGTATCTTTCATTTCTAGGGAGATACCGTTAGAAACACGTAAGAGCCTACTTCAAACTCCCTATTTTCTCAATGCAAGTCCGCATACTTCTTTTGTCTGTCTTGAGCTGCTACGAGATACATTCGTATCAACTTCACTACATCCACTGTTTCCTGCACTAATTTTGACCCTAGCATTCAGCGTTCTCCCACTTCGTCCCAACACAATGGTTTTCTGCACTTCCTTCCGTATAACTATTTTTATACGCAAACTCTACTAATGGTCGATGATCATCCCAACTACCCATAAAATCTATGACGCAAGATCTTAACATATCTTCTAACGTCTGAATTGTCCTCTCGCTCTGGCCATCAGTTTGTGGATGATAAGCTATACTCAACATCAACTGCGTCCCCAACTATTCTTACAGACTCCTCCAAAAGTTCGATGTGAATCGTGGATCATAATCTGACACAATCGAAACTGGTACTCCATGTCTGGAAATTATTTCCTTAACATAAAGTTTAGCTAACTGGTCCAAGTTATACTTGACCCTAATTGGCAAGAAGTGAGCCAACTTAGTCAACCAATCCACTATTACCCAAATCGCATCATACCCTTTCATTATAATCGAAAGTCCCACCACAAAGTCCATCGTGATATGCTCCCACTTCCATTCGGAATCTCCAATGACTGTAACAAGCCACTTGGTCATTGATGCTCGGCCTTAACTTTCTGACAAGTCAAGCACCTACTCATAAACTCAGCGATCTCTCTCTTCATGTTCGGCCACCAAAAACTCTGTCGAAGGTCTTGATACATCTTAGTACTACCAGGATGAATCGAGTACCTCGAACTATGAGCCTCTTGTAATAATTACTCCTTTAATTCTGTCTCATCCGGAACCCAAATTCTTCCTTCAAATCTTAATAACCCCTCGTTATCGAGACTATACTTTAAATCTTTTTCATTGGTTAACCGCTCCATTATCCGGTCACACTCATCAGTTTTGAGTTGCACCTCCTTGATTCTCTCTATTATGGTAGATTGAATCTCTGTCGCAAACAGTCTCTGTCCCGATTCACTCGGCAACTTTGTGACACACCCAAATCCGGGTTACCTGACCCCCGAGTTTGGTGCTCACGATCCGCAATATAATTAACATTTAACTACCCATTCATTGATGAATAGAATATTACACTACATTAACCGATATAGTTAATACATTCGTCCTAGGTTATCTAACCTTCATATTACAAACATACCCTTTAGATATACAAAAAGGGTTTACAAATATAGCATAATAATAATGTTAATCATAATTACTCTATCACTATGCCTTTGCCTTTGTTCTTCACAGCACCTCCTGCCACTTCGTCCCTAGCTGAAAAGTTTTATTTAGCAAGGGTGAGCAACAAATTTGCCCCGCAAGTTAAGATATACAATGAATGTATATGAATCAAGAATAACAGACTATCTATTTTGATAGAATGACACCAAAGTTCGGAGAACTTTGAAATAGCTGAAAAATTTGTTCTTCTCTAACCAATCTTCTCGTAACCTATGCAACACAATAGTTCAATAATGAAAGGGTACAACACTTTCAAAGTTTCTACGTTATTCGATTGAATAATAATTTAGAAGAATTCTCCAAAGTTTAAGCTGAATGATCTCAAATGATCTTGAAATTATCGTCTCTAGTAACTATCAAAGATTTACTTTGATATACCAAAAAAACAGGATGAAAATATTTTTCCAGAGTTATGCTAAGTGATCACAAAGGATCTTGAACTTCTCTTCTCGAGTAACTATCAAAGATATACTTTGATTGTGATGCCCCCAAATCTGGGTATCTTCCAACCCGACAAATGGTGCTACACGGTACTACCATTCATACATTCATTCAATTGAAAAGTCTCAAAAGAACTAATATATCTTCTATATATTCAAAATAATATTACATTTTCGAGGTTCTTTGTAACCCATTCGTTTGTTCTTGTCATAATATCAAATATATTACAATCGTTCACCTATACTATTACATAAGTAATCTACGGGTTCGTCTTCGCCTTGCCCTTATCCTTGCCGGAGCCTTCGGTTCGTTCGATCTTAGCTGTGTTCATATAGTTCACGCAAGAGTGAGCATAACTAGCTCAGCAAGTACTACAATTCTAATAAACAAAATGCTTAAAACATAGAACTCATATATCTTTAGTAAATGAACAATAGTTACGAAGTACTATCGATAATTCAAAATAGCACTTCTTTTCATTCAAAACGTTTTACAACTACAATATTCAGTAAAACATCAATTTCGGTCCAAGACCTTGAGCATTTCATTAAGTTCTTTTGAAAAGGACTTCCCGACACTAAGTCTGTAAGTCCGACATTACTTATGAGAACTTCTGGGTGATCAGCCCAGAGTACTCTATGTTGATCAACACTACATTCATTAAACGTGTATACATTTAATTTGTGGCAACCTCACGTGCTTGTCTTTAAACGACAAAAACATTTTAGCATACTTGGTCTTTGATTGAAAACCATACCAATATAACTCAGTATACGTTAATCATGCTTAATAGAATCATAGTATAAGTCTAGCCGAAAGAATTGGCTTAGACTTCATTGTTACAAAACTTCATGAGAAAGAATACATGAATTACACAGCTTGTCCAGACTGAACTGGAACAAGGGTTAGAATACTTGCCTTCAGCGTCTGCTTACTGATTATCACATGTACACTTTAAGTCTCTAAGTCTCTACAATACATGATCATGTAACGTACCACATTAGGTCACATGTAATCAAGTTGGCGTATTATTATATCTTACCCTTCATCTCAATCTAACTTCTGACTTAGATCTGTTATTATGGTTTCCGGCTTTTCATTACATCATCCTCATTACAATCATCTTCAATTGATTATTAACCTTTAATCATCATACATTAAGTGTCTAACAATGCCTTAACAATGTTATATTTATATCTTAGTTCATTGCTAATGAGTTATCTTTCATTCTATACTTGTAAACATTCTTGTCTGTCAAAACTCTGGGATCAAGGCGTCATGATGCCATATAGCTCTCCATCTCGCTTGCATGGCATGAAGTTTGCGATAAAAAGCCCTTGACTCGACACGCCGCGTCGCTCTCATTGGCCTTGGGTTGGCCATGGCCAACTGACTCTATGCCTTAGAAAATTTGCAGCTTTTGCAAATTCGGCGAAACTCCCGGACGCATAACTTCTTCGTTATAAGTCCGAATTGGCTCGTTCAAAAGCCTATGGTTCACAAATTACATACTCTATGCGTTCATGCAAGAGTTTTATCTATTTGACTTTGTTTGCTAAGATTTCACCTATTAGTTCATTTTAACAAAAACGATAAACGTTCGTGAACGTTCAACGCTTGTTTCTTCGTTCTAAGTTGGAATTCGGTCATTTTTGAGTCTGCAACTCTATAATGCCAAATATGACTTGTCTCCATCAAAAACCAATATTTCTGACTTTAAACACAAAATACGACTTCCAATATGAGAATTTTACGAATTCGACGATAATCGTCCAATCGTGTGAATTCCGGCAAAGCATCATTACTAAACGTTCTAAATGGATTTTAATCAACACATGAACAATTTAAGTTACTTATTACACCAACTTATTGACAAAGTAGGTTTTGACTTATCCTCATAAGTCAATGACTTATTTAACTTAGGAACTATAAATCCTCATGCTTAAGACTTACTATGAACTGAAGTCCATCAATCAATGTTCTCATACTATATTGAACATACTAACATCATATGACAAACATATAACAAGTTCTTCACAATTCTATCAACTTGTTTAGGTTCAAGTTGCTTATTCAACTTATTCGGCTTAAGTCCATTCATAACTCAATTCTTATATGTTCTTAGCATACGTGTTCATTAATTACACTTCTCTTATCATCCTATTATGATAGAGATGGAAGAATATTGGACACAAGATCATTACCTTTGATGTCTAACTTCTTCTTTTTGAAAATCTAACAAAGGAAGCTTTGACTTAAAAGTGCTTATTCTCTCTAACACTTAAGTTACTTTGTAAGAGAAAGTTAAAAGGAATTTGATCAAGCAACAAATGAATTATGAGCTCTCTATTTATAGGCTTGACAAAGTGAGGGTAGAATAGTCAGTAAGTACTCCACCTCCTTAATATCCTCCTTACTATTCATCTACTTAACCACTAAGTAAACTTGCTAGCCACATAAAGTACTTGATCATCACAACACTTGGGCATTACAGAAAGTTCTTTCCCATCAAGTCTATCCATTTCTTACTTGGTTTGCCCCATGGATCATAGTTTATTCATTGGGCTTGCTAATTAATCTAGCTAATTTCTTGTTGGGCTTATACCATAATAGTTTGGACTCATGACATATCAAACACTTGGGCTTGAGTATCACATTCTATTGGACTTCTACCAATATACTAATACTCCTAGAAGTCCATTACATTAAATTAAAAGCCTTATCATTATACCATACATATAATTCTCGTATTCTAGTTCGTATATTAATTCATAACATACATTATTCCATTCTCCATACATAATAGTATAATACGTCGTATTATACTTACATTCATTATCTCGTACAATGCATACTCATCATACGATTACAACTTTCTTTCCTTAACGCTTAATAAACCTAACGTTTCCAAATTAAGTTCGCATGCGAAATATTACGTTTTCCATACTTAGATTATTATTACATAATCCATCTCATATTGATATTATAACATTACGCATTTCTCAAAAATTCAAAAATAATTCCCGAGTAGAAATCGATTAATAGTGTTTTTTGGAAAATTTCTCGGAAAGGTTTTATTTTTGTCTTAGAAATTCAAACACTTTAATTCTCTCACGTAGTTAAAATACTACGATGTTTTGGGGTTTCTAGGTTATAGAACGACATACATCTTACGAATACATAATAATAATAAATAATATTATTTTGTTCATTATTAAAAGTATTTACAAAGGTTCGATTTTTTGGGGCGTTACATTGATATACCCAGGTGTATCAGATAACCATACAGATTAAATCATACCCCTCTACAAGTACTTAGAGTGACCAACTCCTTGTACCCTATATTATGTATAATACTTACATGCGCTCAAAGGCCGAATATACGACCAAAAATGTTCCCTTTGTATAAAAAGGTTGTTCTTCTCAGTCTTATAATCAGAGTTTAATTTATAACAACAAAATACAGTGATTTCAATATCTAAATAATTTCTCGATCTAGCCAAAATAATTGGTATTAATCTGTCAATAATAATTGAATTCTCTTCTCAAACCTATCAAGTTCTAACAAATGTTCGTCTAGCCAGAATAATTAGCTAAGATATATCTTAACACAATTCAACAATAGACATGAATTATCTGTACTGTCAATAATAGCTTCTATGGATGTAAGTATCCAACAACAGTTATTCTCCAAGTATATTTTCAGAATCACTAATTCAGTTTGAATTAATAAATATGCAATAACTGTGAATAATCAATAATAATTCTCACACGTGGTCTAATCAACAATAATTAACCACTATAATAATTGAACGAATATAACTCAAGGTTGAGTTAAGGAAACTTGTCTTCCGCGTTGATTACTGCTACACAAAATACTTATTTGCGTTTGTAAGATCTATAATCAACAATATCGGTCTCACAATTAGCATAATAATTTATAACACACATTACTGTAATTCACAGTCAATCTTTCTCCTAGACACATCACCACATAGCCAAATCAGTGTTTATAACCTATATAAACACTCATCAAGTCTAAATAGTTCGGTGTGGTTGGACTTCAGTCTATTCTCGGTGTACTAATCACCCTATCCGACAATTAACACTTATATTGTCAATTAAACCCGGTCTCAAAGCTTCAATATTATTTTAGATAAATCATATATCCTTTATAATATTTTTTGGAATCTTTTAATAATTTTTAAACAATTATAATAATTTATAATAATTTTTCAAACATTGGAATCATTTTTAAATGATTTTAATGTCAAATAATCTTATCATCTTTAATATTTAATAATATAAAATTATTAATGACATACTTGTCAAAATATTAAAGTTATTATTAATAACTTAAAATATTTTTAAATCATCGATATTTCTACTTAAATGATTTTTAAAATAATTAAAATCATTTTAAATAATCACCATTAATATTTAAATATTAATTTGAATTTATCATAAAAATATTAAAAGTCACTAATTATAACTTAAAATATTTTTAAATCATTTTCTTATTTTTAAATCAATAAAATTATTTATTTAATTTAATAATTAAATAAATCTAATATCATTAATATTAAATTATTAATGAAAATTCTCCAAAAATATTAAAAGTTACATTTTATAACTCAAAATATTTTAAAACACTTTATTCTTATTTAAAATGATTTTTATAATATTAAAATTATTTTTCTCTAATTTATTTAATATATAAATAAATTAAATACCATTAATATTTAAATAATTATAAATATTAATGAAAAATATCACAATTTATCAAAAGTTATTTTCCCATAATTTAAAATAATTTTTAAAACTATTTTTGTAATTTTTAGAATTTATTTTCTATTTTTAATCATTTTCTAGAAATTCAGAAAATAAAAATAATAGAAACCGTCGCTATAGGCTATAGCGAAACTTTCTTTCGTATTAGGTGTTCTTGGCTCAAGTACACTGACAGTTCAGTGTTCAACATGCCCTGTTTGACCGAATTTAATTTTGAGTCTAATTTTATTTCTGGGCTAACTTAGGCTTTGATCTTGTAGTTGACATGTAATAATAGAGTTATTAATCTTCATCTCGTTCAAACAACATCACAACAAAGAGATCTGGGGTCTCAAAGTTACTATCAGACTAAATCTGGGTTTTCTGGGTAACCCAGAAACTCAGATAGTGTCGACTAGACACTTTCTAGCTCGATTTTTTCAAATCGAATTGGGGTTCTTAAGGTTCAAATCTATAGTCCTTGTGTCAAGGAACATCACTAAAATAACAGATCAATCCAACAACAAAACAATGACTAGATTTGATTTGGTCAAACCCTGTCAGAAAGTTCATGCAAACCTTTTCTGGAAATTCCAGAAATTCTAAGTCATGGCCGAATGGCCTACTTTGACCACCTGCTACGTTCAATCTGTTGATTATTTACACGATCTAAAGCCACAAATATAAAGTACACATGACAAACTACAAACTGGTTACAACAACATCATCATAACCCTTAACAACTGACAGATCAAGGCTTTGTAAAGTCTTGTCAGGTGCTGGTTTAGGATTTTTGGGTTACCCAGAATCACCCTGTCATTGTCGATTCAACCGACTTTGACCAAAAAAATCATGAAATCTAGACATCGAATAGCTATGATTCCACTTCCAGATCTAAGTACTCATGGCATACTACAAATCCAAAATATAAAACACCAAAAATCAAAACAGGGAAAGATCTAAGGCCACTGACATTTGATTTACAGACCACCTTAATATTCTTGGACAGTTTTGAAAAACTTCACTTTTAAAGACATTTGATGCTATAGATCTATGATGGATCATCATTGATCATCATAAAACATATTCTATCACTTATATAAACATATAAACACAAATTTTAACTAAGCATACAAGATCAAAAGGGGACTTAGGGTTTATACCTTTCTAATTCCAATCCTTGATCTTAGCTCTCTTTTACTGATCTTTATGATCTATGGGCCTACTAGTGACTGAGTCACTTTAATTTTCGTGGCTAAGGAGAGAGAAGAGATTGGTTAAGAGTTGGATAGCAAATGAGTAATTTTGGTGAACTTTCTCTCTCTTAATCTTTTATAATCAATTGGTGCAATGCATGTTACTAATATGACTGATGATCTAGGCAGATTTACTAGATTTTTAGGTCATGCAAAGTTAAAAGTTGGTGAACAACTAAAGTTGTTGTCAAACTTTACAAGTTACCAATTAAAGAATGTGAAAAGGGCACTATGGTCATTCACATTATCATTTTAATTGCATTCTTGCCAATTGAACCAACCCTTAGGGTATAACCCTAAGGTTCTAATCCTTAGGTCTTACAACATTAGTTTCTAAGATTTTCAAATTAGAGTTTTTAAAATAGAAAATTTAAGATAACTAAAATATAATTAGTGTTTCATAATTATATTAAAGGTTATCAATCACATTTGGGCTTCTAACTATACGTTAGGGTTTCAATCAATCGTTTAGGGTTTTGAATTGTACGTTAGTGTTTCTAAACCTGAGAGTAGGGATTCTAATCCCTTATTAGGGTTTACTAAATTTTAAACCCTATCCGATCAATCATTGATCAATAACTCTATACAGTATAAACACGTACTCATAGATACTTTTATTATAATTGCGATTTCTATCGAATCCATATCCAAACTTAGGGTTAGGGTTTTAAATTCTCAGTTTAGCACAACTCTACTCTTATTTCTCAGTCAATACTCAAATTAACTAATTCTCAAAACTCATATCACCGATACACAGCACAATACTGATAATCAATATCAATATTAATTAAAAAATATGTAATTCATAAAATTCAGATTATTCGAAATCCTGGGTTATTACATTCTCCCCTCCTTATAAGGATTTCATCCTCGGAATCATCGCTTTCTTATAGCCTACAATCTTTTAAAGTTGTATCATCAATTAATTCTTATCAACACAATATTAATTTGTGTCTTAAATAATAACATGTGATTTGAATCTATAAAAGAAAACAATTCACATCATATATTTATCCAATATTACTTGCATAATTTAAATTCTAAGCAAAATCATTACCTGTTGTCACCTCTGACAAAGTACTCAGATCTTTGCGTAATCATGTTGAATGTCGAGCGGTTGGTCTTCTGGTCATCGCAGTCCTTTAATTGCCAAGGTCCCACTACCAGGTCCCTTATTGACACTTTCCTTCTCCACATTCCTCTTTCGACAATTTTTAACCATATGATCAGTCGATCCGCACACAAAACAACCTTGTATCTTCTTTGGATTGGGACAATTGGGGGACATGTGCCCCTCTTGACCACAATTGTAACAAACTCCTTTCTTCTTCAGATAAACTCCTGCATGATTCTTCCCACAAATTGCACATGGCTCTCTCCCTTTCTTAATTCCTTCTGTCTTGTTACCTAATTGGGTATTCTCGCTCCACTTTCTTTTGCTCGGATTACTACCAGCACTACTACCTCCTTCATTAGTCTTCTTCTCCGCCTGATTATAACGGGATATATGCAGCTTCGCTTCCCCCTTCAGCAATTATTGCTTTTTCTAACAAAGCCGCGAACATATTAATCTGTAATATAGCTACTTTGTTGTATATACCCAGCTTCAATCCATTCTCAAACCTTCTCGCCTTCCGTAATTAAGTGTCCACCTGATGAGGTGTAAATCTTGCTAATTCATTGAATTTACCATCATATTCAGACACCGACATGTTCTCCTGCTTCAGTTCCAAAAACTTAACTTCCATTCGAGCTTGTATACTCGTCAAAAAGTATTTCTCAAAGAACAACTCCTTGAATCTTGTCCAAGTTACTACAGCTGTACCAGCTCTAGCCTGATTAGTTTCCCACCAGTAATTGGTTTCCCCTTTCATCAGATATGTTACAAAAGATGTCTTTTGCTCTTCTGCCACTCGCGCAATGATGAATGCTTTCTCCATCTCCTTCACCCAAGTTTGGGCTTCAATCGGATCCATGGTTCCCTTGAATTTTGGCGGTCCTACCGCTTTAAAGTCTTTGAAGTTAGTCAATCTATCAGCTGGCTGATTTCTCACTCTTGCTGCTGGAGCTCTATTTCCCATAGCTTAGGCTAGCATATCCACAAAATTCTGCATTGGGTCCGCTTGACCTCCTTCATTATTCACTGACTGCTCTTCTCTTTGATTTCAATTCTGTCGTCTAGGCGACATGATCTGATTTAAATAAAAATCTTACATTAATTCTCTTTCTCTACAAAAATTCTTAACACAATAAGAATTCAACACATATTTCTCATATAATCGCATATTTATTCAAATAACACATAGTACATTTAGTACTTAACACATATTACTATCCCATTTTAAATAAATTTTAGGATTAACCCACACAACATTACACAAAAAGTTGCAATTATCAAACTTTACACAAAAAGCTGCAATTCTCCTTTCACACATAGCTATTACCAGTTCGTCAAACTTACCACACTTATGAGTCCAGAAACCTGTCACAATTATATGAGTGTATGAACTTATCCTAGTCAGACCTTTGGTGTCCATTCGCTGAGGGGTTCAAAACATTTCATATAATTATGAGTCATGAACTTACTATAAGTATGAGTTTTAAGAACTCGCAAATTAATCTTATATTCATATAGAAAATAAAGATTTTATTCATACAAACATATATATTTACATATGTTCACACATCGTTCTCGATATTACAACAATTAATATCATAACCTATTACTAAAAGATACTACCGCTTATATTTAAGTTGTCTACCGTCCACTCCCTTCACTAGTAATCTTCTTGCTGGGACACTTGTTTAATCCGTGATCCGTTCTCCCACATGAAAAACACTTCCTCATATTCGGCTTGGGACAATGTAAGGAAATATGTCCTTCCTTCTTACAGTTGAAAAACACATTCTTCCACATCATACACTATCCTTCGTGAGTCTTTTCACACTTGCTACAGATTTGCTTCTTTTTTGGGCTTGAATTTTCAGAATTACCACTGTCGTGATCCCTCTTTCTCTTATTCTTGCCCTTCTGCTTGACTGTTCCCTCCGACGATCCACCACCTTCAGTCTTCATCCTTTCCACCCGTGCCTTCAACTCGTTCCGCTCTTCGGTCATTTCACGTAACGCCCTTTCTGTCTTCCACAACTCCTCCAAAAGAAATACTTTACTCCAGAGTTCTTGTACTTTTGTAGATACTTGATCTTGTTCTCTAACTTTGGTCTTATTTTCTTTCTCCACCTTAGCTTCTTCATACTCTACCTCCTCATCACCAATCAGATACATCTCGGGATAATCATCATAATCACTCCCTAGATTCACCATAGGTTCATCTTTCCCCACTACGTCAACTGACTCACTTTGTGCTGGCACCTCGGCTACTGGCACTAGTGCGACAGCTGCTGGCATCTCCGTACTCATTTCATCTTCTCCTGACATCCTACAGTCAGTTAAACAACTTGATTAGTACTTCACCAGTACAAAATTCTCACACTATGTATCAACTTATCTAACTATCGATACGCTTCGGTAGTCCCTCACTTAGTACTCTAGATGAGTATTCTCTATCTCGCTTATGGTTATAATCCTAGGGTTTCCCCCCACCCACTTAAGGTTTATAACCTATAGCTTTGATACAAACCTATGACACCCCCAAATCTGGGTTACCTGACCCCGAGTTTGGTGCTCACGATCCACAATATAATTAACATCTAACAACCCATTCATTGATGAATAGAATATTACACCACATTAACTGATATAGTTAATACATTTGTACCAAGTTATCTAACCTTCATATTACAAACATACCCTTTAGATATACAAAAAGGGTTAATAAACATAGCATAATAATAATGTTAATCATAATTACTCTATCACTATGCCTTTGCCTTTGTTCTTCACAGCACCTCATACCACTTCGTCCCTAGCTAAAAAGTTTTATTTAGCAAGGGTGTGCAACAAATTGTTCAGCTATTTCAAAGTTCTCCAAACTTTGGTGTCATTCTTTCAAAATAGATAGTCTGTTATTCTTGATTCTTATACATTCATTGTATGTATAAAAGGGTACAAAACATTCAAAGTATCTACGTTATTCGATTGAATAATAATTTAGAAGAATTCTCCAAAGTTTAAACTTAAGGATCTCAAATGATCTTGAAATTATCTTCTCGAGTAACTATCAAAGATTTACTTTGATATACCCAAATAACAGGATGAAAATATTTTTCCAGAGTTATGCTGAGTGATCACAAAGGTTCTTGAACTTCTCTTCTCGAGTAACTATCAAAGATATACTTTGATATACCCAGGTGTATCAGATAACCATACAGATTAAATCATACCCCTCTACAAGTACTTAAAGCGGCCAACTCCTTATACCCTATATTATGCATAATATTTACACGCGCGCAAAGGCCGAATATACGACCAAAAATGTTCTCTTTGTATAAAAAGGTTGTTCTTCTCAGTCTTATAATCAGAGTTTGATTTATGAAAACAAAATATAATGATTTCAATATCTAAACACTTTCTCGATCTAGCCGAAATAATTGGCATCAATCTGTTAATAATAATTGAATTCTCTTCTCGAACCTATCAAGTTCAAACAAATGTTCGTCTAGCCATAATAATTAGCTAAGACATATCTCAACACAATTCGACAATAGACAGGAATTATCTGTACTGTCAATAATAGCTTCTACGAATGTAAGTATCCAACAACAGTTATTCTTGAAGTGTATTTTTAGAATCACTAATTCAGTTTGAATTAATAAATATGCACTAACTACGAATAATCAACAATAATTCTCAGACGTGGTCTAATCAACAATAATTAACCACCATAATAATTGAACGAATATAACTCAAGGTTGAGTTAAGGAAACTTGCCTTCCGCGATGATTACTGCTACACAATATACTTATCTGCGTTCGTAAGTCTTATAATCAATAATATTGGTCTCACAATTAGCACAATAATTTATATCACACATTACTGTAATTCACAGTCAATCTTTCTCCTAAACACATCACCACATAGCCACATCAGTGTTTATAACCTATATAAACACTCATCAAGTCTAATTAGTTCGGTCTGGTTGGACTTCAGTATATTCTCGGTGTACTGGTCACCCTATCCGACAATTAACACTTATATTGTCAGTTAAACTCGGTCTCAAAGCTTTAATATTATTTTAGATAAATTATATATCCTTTATAATATTTTTCGGAAGCTTTTAATAATTTTTAAACAATTATTATAATTTATAATAATTTTTCAAACAGTGGAAACATTTTTAAATGTTAAATAATCTTATCATCTTTAATATTAAATAATATAGAATTATTAATGACATACTTGTCAAAATATTAAAGTTATTATTAATAACTCAAAAATATTTAAATATTAATGAATTTATCATAAAAATATTAAAAATCACTAATTATAACTTAAAATATTTTTAAATCATTTTTCTCATTTTTAAATAAATAAAATTATTTATTTAATTTAATAATTAAATAAATCTAATATCATTAATATTAAATTATTAATGAAAATTCTCCAAAAATATTAAAAGTTACATTTTATAGCTCAAAATAGTTTTAAACACTTTATTCTTATTTAAAATGATTTTTATAATATCAAAATCATTTTTCTCTAATTTATTTAATATACTAATTAATTTAATTAAATACCATTAATATTCAAATATTTATAAATATTAATGGAAAATATCCTAATTTATCAAAAGTTATTTTTTCATAATTTAAAATAATTTTTAAAACCATTTTTGTAATTTTTAGAATTTATTTTCTATTTTTAATCATTTTCCAGAAATTCAGAAAATAAAAATAATAGAAACCATCGCTATAGGCTATAGCGACACTTTCTGTCGTATTAGGTGTTCTTGGCTCAAGAACACTGACAGTTCAGTGTTCAACATGCCCGGTTTGACCGAATTTAATTCTGAGTCTAATTTTATTTCTGGGCTAACTTAGGGTTCGATCTTGTAGTTGACATGTAATACTACAGTTATCAATCTTCATCTTGTTCAAACAACATCACAGCAAAGAGATATGGGATCTTAAAGTTACTGTCAGACCAAATCAGGGTTTTCTGGGTAACCCAGAAACCCAGACAGTGTCGACTAGACACTTTCTAGTTTGATTTTCTCAAGGTTCTGGTCATCCAATTGGTGTTCTTAAGGTTCAAATATATAGTCCTTGTGTCAAGGAACATCACTAAAACAACAGATCGGTCCAACAACAAAACAATGACCAGATTTGATTTGGTCAAACCCTATTAGAAAGTTCATGCAAACCTTTTCTGGAAATTCCAAAAATTCTAAGTCATGGCCGAATGGCCTACTTTGACCACCTGCTACGTTCGATCTGTTGATTATTTATATGATCTAAAGCCACAAATATAAAGTACACATGACAGACTACAAACTGGTTACAAAAACATCATCATAACACTTAACAACTGATAGATCAAGAACTTGCAAAGTCTTTTCAGACACTGGTTTAAGATTTCTGGGTTACCCAGAAATCACCCGGTCATGGTCGGTGAACCGACTTTGACCAACAATATCATGAAATCTAGACATCGAATAGCTATGATTCCACTTCCAAATCGAAGTACTCATGGCATACTACAAATCCAAAATATAAAACACCAAAAATCAAAAATAAGGAAAGATCTAAGGCTACTAACATTTGGTTGTCAGACCACCTTAGTGTTCTTGGACAGTTTTGAAGAACATCACTTTTAAAGCCATTTGATGATATAGATCTATAATGGATCATCATAGATCATCATAAAACATATTCTAGCACTTATATAATCACATAAACACAAATTTTAACTAAGCATACAAGATCAAAAGGGGACTTAGGGTTTATACCTTTCAAATTCCAATACTTGATCTTAGCTCTCTTCTACTGATCTTTATGATTTATGGGCCTACTAGTGACTGAGTCATTTTAATTTTTGTGGCTAATGAGAGAGAAGAGATTGGTTTAGAGTTGGATAGCAAATGAGTAATTTTGGTGAACTTTCTCTCTCTTAATCTTTTATAATCAATTGGTGCAATGCATGTTACTAATACGACTGATGATCTAGGCTGATTTGCTGGATTTTTAGGTCATGCAAAGTCTAAAGTTGGTGAACAACTAAAGTTGTTGTCAAACTTTACAAGTTACTAATTAAAGAATTTGAAAAGGGCACTATGGTCATTTGTATTATCATTTTAATGGCATTCTTGACAATTGAACCAACCATTAGGGTTTAACCCTTGGGGTTTAACCCTAAGGTTCTAACCCTTAGGTTTTACAACATTAGTTTCTAAGATTTTCAAATTAGAGTTTTTAAAATAGAAAATTTAAGATAACTAAAATATAATTAGTGTTTCATAATTATATTAAAGGTTATCAATCACATTAGGGCTTACTAATTATGATTAGGGTTTCCTAATTAGGGTTTAAAGTTCCCGGATTAAAATTAGGGTTTTACGACATTCGTTTAGGGATCCTAACTGTACGTTAGGGTTTCTGAACATGAGATTAGGATTTTTAATACCTTATTAGGGTTTACTAAATTTTAAATCCTATCCGATCAATCATTGATCAATAACTCTATACAGTATAAACATGTACTCACAGATACCTTTATTTTCTATATGAATATAAGAATAATTTGTGAGTTCTTAAAATTCATACTTATGGTAAGTTCATGACTCAAAGATGTATTTACATATGTTCACATATCGTTCTTGATATTACAACCATTAATATCACAACCTACTACTAAAAGATACTACCACTTATATCTAAGTTATCTACCGTCCACTCCCTTCACCAGTAATCTTCTTGCTGGGACACTTGTTGAATCCGTGACCTGTTCTCCCACATGAAAAAAACATCCTCATATTCAGCTTGGGACAATGTAGGGAATTATGTCCTTCCTGGTTACAGTTGAAACACACGTTCTTCCACATCATAAACTCTCCTACGTGAGTCTTTCCACACTTGCTACAGACTTGCTTCTTCTTCGGGTTTGAATTTTTAGAATTATCACTGTCGTGATCCCTCTTTTTCTTATTCTTTCCCATCTGCTTGACTGTTCCCTCCTACGATCCACCACCTTCAGTCTCCATCCTTTCCACCTATGCCTTCAACTCGTTCCGTTCTTCGGTCATTTCGCATAATGCCCTTTCTGTCTTCCACAACTCCTCCAAAAGAAATACTTTACTCTGGAGTTCTTGTACTTCTGCAGATACTTGATCTTGTTCTCTAACTTTGGTCTTATTTTCTTTCTCCACCATAGCTTCTTCGGACTCTGCCTCCTCATCACCACTCATATACATCTCGGGATAATCATCATGATCACTCCCCAGATTAACTGTAGGTTCATCATTCCCCACTTCTTCAACTGACTCACTTTGTGCTGGCACCTCGGCTATTGGCACTGGTACGACACTGCTGGCATCTCAGTACTCATTTCATCATCTCTTGACATCCTACAGTCAGTTAAATAACTTGATTAGTACTTCACCAGTAAAAAATTCTCACACTATGTATCAACCTATCTCACTATCGATGTGCTTCGGTAGTCCCTCACTTTAGTACTCTAGATGAGTATTCTATATCTTGCTTATGGTTTTAATCCTAGGGTTTTTCCCCACCCACTTAAGGTTTATAACCTACAACTTTGATACTGACTTTGTACACCCCCCAAACCAAGTTCTACAGACCCACGAGTTTGGTGCTCACGATCCACAATATAATTAACATCTAACTACCCATTCATTGATGAATAGATTATTACACCAGATTAATTGATATAGTTAATACATTCGTCCCAGGTTATCTAACCTTCATATTACAAACATACCCTTTAGATATATAAAAAAGGGTTTACAAATATAGCATAATAATAATGTTAATTATAATTACTCTATCACTATGCCTTTGCCTTTGTTCTTCACAGCAACTCCTACCACTTCGTCCCTAGTTGAAAAGTTTTATTTAGCAAGGGTGAGCAACAAATTTGCCCCGCAAGTTAAGACATACAATGAATGTATAAGAATCAAGAATAACAGACTGTCTATTTTAATAGAATGACACCAAAGTTCGGAGAACTTTGAAATAGCTGAACAATTTGTTCTTCTCTAACCAATCTTCTTGCAACCTATGCAACATAATAGTTCAATAATGAAAGGGTACAACATTTTCAAAGTTTCTACGTTATTCGATTGAATAATAATTTAGAAGAATTCTCCAAAGTATAAGCTTAATGATCTCAAATGATCTTAAAATTATCTTCTCGAGTAACTATCAAAGATTTACTTTGATATACCCAAATAACAGGATGAAAATATTTTTCTAGAGTTATGTTTGAAAGTAGTATGCACACAAGCCAATTGTAAGACCCCGAAATTTTTTTTAAATAAAAAGGAATTTCCTTTATTTATTATTTTGAAATAGTAAGGGTTGATTTGATTAATGTGGATAGTTAAGGGTTAAATACGCAAATATTTCAAAATAAGCAAGTGGTTATAAAATATTCATTTTGTCGGGAATATTCGTTTGGTCGTGGAATATTCAAATCTTTGTCGGGATTATTAAATGCGGCAAGTAGCGACCATGTGTGGGCCCCATAACGAGAAGCGATTGGATGAGGAAAACGAAAATATAAGTTGTTTAAAAATAACGGCGTAATTATTCTGTTATCTTTGTTGGAATACCCGGTGGTTAAAATACGATGTCTGGCGTGGTTGCACAAGAGATAATACCTGCGGTATTGCCTATTATTGTTGAATTATTGATCCTTACGTAAGATGACCTTTACTCGATAATTTTCCACGATGAATTCTTGTTCAATATTTTATTTTATTGATTCAATAATTCTTGCGTTGATATTTTATATTATTGTTGTTCAATAATTGTCAACGCACGATATTTCCCATTATCGGATCAATAATTCATATTATTTGAATAATATTATTAGATAACATTATTGGCAATGTCTAGAAAGTTACATCTAAGGAGAGGTTTGGTCACCTAATTGCGCTGCCATGAGAAGAGAGATCCTTATTGGAAAGCCCCTCTTTCTGAGGAACGACTGGTTGTCATAAATATGATTCTATAATATTATTTGTGAATAATTAATTATTGATTCATATGATAAGAAATATTTATTTTATATGAATATAAATGATGGATTTATTTATGTGGTTATTAATGAAGGAATTAATCTTTGAGATGTTTTATTTTGTCGGATTGGAGGTATTAAAAGATCAAATTGGTGTTATTACAGCTTTATTGTGTGAGTTGTAATATTTAATCCGACCGTTGGATCGTTGTAATTTTTGGATATGTTATACATATATAAGTTGAGTATATATGTCCACAAATTTTGAACCGTTAAAAATGAGTATAATTTATTATGAATTTAAAGAGGTGGTGATTCGAAAATTAGGTTATAAATGATTTTGGTGGAAAATTCTAGAATTGGTGGGCCCCACTTGTGGTTGGTGAAAAAATGTGCTGAATTTTATTTCAAATGTGGTGGGTGGCAATAGTAGCGGAGTAAAGCCATCGGTGGCGTGTCAAGTCAAGTCTTGGTGAGGCTAACATTTTCCTATAAATAGAGGGCTAAGTTAGAATTGAAAATCACACCGTAAACAAAGTTTTCTCTCTTTCTCTCTCTATATTATTGAGCGTATTTTGTGAGTATTTAGATACTTTGAGAGTTCTTTATTGGTCTGAAGTTTCATTCGAAGATCACTTGAGCCTTTCCTTCCGGCTTGATTCTTTGAGGTAAGGGATATTATTTTTTTTCGTAATGATATTATTTCTTGATATCATTATCTTTGAAATGTTGATCTGAAGTTTTTATCAAATTTGGAACTTTTTCATGTCGGGGTTACTATTCATGAGTTACTATTCACGAGTTACTATTCATGAGTTACTATTCACGAGTTCTATTCACGAGTACTATTCATGAAGCGTGAAGATGTTTTTGTGGAATTTCTATCTTTTGGTGTCGAGTTACTTATTCACGTATCTGACCTTATTCACGTTATCTGACACTATTCACGTATCTGGCACTATTCATTCAAAAATAAAATTTCTTCTTTTCGTCCAAAATATCTATTACGGATACTAGCTTTGATTGTATCCATGTTTTGATTATTCTTGAATTTTACACCACTATGATTATTTTTGAGGTATTGTTGGACATGGATAAAACAATGTCTGAATCCTTAATCCTTAATCCTTGTCATTTTGTTTCCTTTGGATTCGTTCTTTAAAAATATTTTTCATCATCCTCGGTCTTAAATGATGATATTATTGAATATCTTTGGCACGTGTAGTGCAAAGATGAATGATTTGAAAGAATATCTTTGGCACATGGTGCAAAGATGAACAGTGTTTAAATGAACATGATGGATGATGAATATCTTTGGTCTTTAGTGCAAAGATGAGCAGTGTTGAGATGAACATGACCGATTGATGAATATCTTTGCACTGTGAGTGCAAAGATGAATATTTGATTTGAGATGAATATTGATTGATGTTACGAGGATAAAATATTGATGATGGAATTTTTAAATTCATAGATTATAGTAGATTTCATTCTCTACGTAACTCTTCTATGAATTATTATTTCCGCTGCGAATATTGATCTGAAACTTGTTGTCTATTGTATTCTATCAGATTTTTCCTGTTGGAGACTAACGATAATTTGTTGTATATTATCTTAGTCATAGTATTCTTTACTGGGCTAGTTGAGCTCACCCTTTTCCTTGTTGTTCCATTTTTCTTCTCAGGAGGCGAGAATGTAGCGAGTACTAGTCGGGGTATGGAATGAAGGTTCTAGAGAGTTGTTTAGTAGTCCTCACCATTTTTGTAAAATAATGTATCAATAAATGTGATGGGGATTTATTTGAGTATAGATATTGTCTAAAAGATAATATTTGTATTTAAACTCACAGTTTTCTTTGTTGTAATAATAAAGTTGTAGTTGTTTACGTACCATGTATTTGGCGACTCGAGAATGGGTGTGGTGTATACCCATTTTGGGCGTCACGATTAATATCGAGCTTAGGGATATGATCTCTGGCGGAGATCGAGGAATAGAACTAGGAGGGAGAGACGAGTAAATCCTTCGCTAGCGTGTCCTACCTAAGCTTATTTGTTGGTTAGTCAATATATATAGGATATTATGTGATATATTGATTTCCTTAATTAACCCTTGTTTTATGGCGATGTTTGAGAATGTCGACCCGAGAATATTAACGATGGAGTAAATGAGGCCGTGGAGATGCTGTCTTACCAACGAGGAGAGCGTGCAACATGTCGCAATGTTCCTCCAGAAACAACACCACCGAGCGAGATGATGAGCGAGGGATGTTTAGAAGCTTTTTAGGTTCATGCAAAATCGAGAGAGGAGACTTCGTGTTCAAAATACGAGGAGAAAAATGATAGCAATTCACGGGTTGTCACGGACAAGCGATTCAAAGAGTGGGACCACGAATTTAAGGGAAAGCCGAGATCCGATCATGGCGGAAACATGGGTCAAACAAATTACCAAGATATTCGATGTCTTGGGATGCACGGAGGAACGAAGGTTCCATTACGCCACCTTTATGTTCCGTGGCGAAGCGGACTCTTGGTGGGAGTCAGTGAAGCGTACCCATCCAAATTACACTTTCGGCATGTGTCTTGGGAGACGTTTGAGAGATTATTTAATGACAAATACTTTCCACGAAAGTGTTCGTCGTATGAAGGAAGTGGAGTTTATTAGGCGGAGCGAACAACATGGCGGTGTCCCAAAGACGAAGCGAAGTTCATGGAGTTATCGAGTTTGCACCTCATTTGGTGGAGAATGAGGAACGTATGGCGCGATGTTTCTTAGAGGTTTGAAACCGGCGTACGTCGGTATCTCATTTCTCATAAATTTTCTCTCTATTCGAGATGTTGTCAATGAGGGCTCGGTTGTTAGAAGCGAGATAACGAGTACGTTCAACCGAGGACCATAACCAGGATCATCTAGAAGATAACAGCATCATCGAATAACGATAACCAACGGAGAAAGAAGAATACGGACAAAGCGGTAACCACTCGGTGGTAATCGTGGTCGTGAAAATAGAAGAAGCGAGTCGGGAGAGATTTTAAAAGAGGAGATTTAACAATGACCATATGAAGAGGCAGCGGTCTTGGTAGCAACTAGTTCTAAGGGAGGAGAACAACCACCGGTCATATGCTACAAATGCGGAAAAGAGGACATATCGGTCAAACTGCTCATAACGATTTTAAGGTATGCTATAATTGTGGAAAAAGAAGGACATATAAACAAAGATTATGCGATATCGAAACCAGATCCAGTGAATGGTGACTCAAAAGGATGTCCCGAAAAAGTCAAAGTCAACGGTTCACGGAAGAGCGTTTTGTCGTGGCCGGTCAAAATCTGAGGAACCCGAACGAAGTTAGCACGGGTTAGTTAATTATAAATTCTTGCGAGTTTATACCTTACTGATATCTGGGTTCTAACCATTCTTTTATCTCTCTTGCTTTACGCTCAACGTTTGAACTTGACTACACGGAGAAATTAGACTTTGACCTATTTATGGAGACTCAGTTAGGAGAAACTTTCATTACATCCGTTGTTTAAAAATCTTGCTTGATTCAGTTGGCACTATCACATTACTGTTAACCTTATTTCTATAGAGATATTTGCTTTTGATGTGATTTTAAGGTTAACTACTCATCATGCCAAATTGATTGCTTTTGTAAGGTTGTTAGTTTTCATATTCCTAAGCAACTTTGTTATTCAATTCAAGCAATCAAACCATTGTAATCAAACATTTTCATATCAAGCCATGAAGTCATTTGTTTATTACGGATGTCAAGTTTTCTTAGTCCATGTTATGGATTTGAATAAAGACACGTCGATTTGAATAATATTCTGTTGTTATTGATTTTCCCGATGTATTTCTGAAGAATTTCTTGGTTTACTCCCAAAGCTCGATATTAAATTTTGTATCGACTTTGAACCCGGTCTGAAACTCATTTCTAAAATCTCATATCGAATGGCTCTATTGAACTTCGTGAGTTAAAATTCAACTATAAATTTGGTACTGAGCCTTTATCTTGTGACTTCCTTTGTGGAATTCACCTAAGCTTTACTCTCTGTAAGGGACGTCGTATTAGATGCGATAGTAAAGCGATAGGTGTCATTGTGACGTCTTTATCCAAGATTGGGATATGAGTCACGATTGAGAGTAACCTAAGTCGATGAATCTAAAATCGTAGCTTTCAAGCTTAGTTGGTTATTATCGAGATTCGTTGAAGGATATTCTCGAATCGCTATTCCATTATCGCAAACTTCGTAGAGATACAAAATTAGAATGGAAGCAAGGAATGTGGGAAGAGCTTGAAGAACTCGAGAGGAGACTCATTTCAAAGACATGTTACGACCATGCCATCCTCGAAAGCGAGCGTGGTAGGCGGCGTGTTGAGTAGAAGATCGTATACAAATGCGAGTGCGATATTGCCAAAGACTAATTTCATTATAATTTACAAATAATAGAGATGGAGATGAAAACTCTAGGTACCAGCGTGATGATATCTGAGTATAATCGACTTTAGTTAAAAGTCGCTCAAGCCACCGAGCATAGGCGGAATGATGCGTATAAAGAAGAAAGTACAAGAAGGAGCTATTCGGAGGCGAGAATTGATGAAGAAGGAATACTTGAGTCCACTCTAGACTTTGTGTTCCTAACGACTCGATTTGAAGTCTGAGATTATGATGGAGGCACACAATGCACCATTTGCAATCCATCCTGGAAGTACTTAAAATGTATCGTGATCTTCGACATACATTTTGGTGGAACAATATGAAGAGAGAGATTGCAAAGTTTATCTCAATGTGTTTAACTTGTCAACGCGTGTAAAGCGGAGCATCTAGTACCTAAGGGTCCGTTGCAACCACTTGAGATTCGGAATGGAAGTGGGAACACATTACCATGGATTTAAATTCACGGGTCTTCCTACGGTTTCTCAAGGCATCAATGCTATTTGGGTTATTGTTGATAGATTAACCAAATCTGCTCATTTCTTGCCGAATCACGGAGACTTATTCCTTGAGCGTCTTGCTAGTATATGTACGTGAATGAGATTGTGAGGTTGTATGGCATGCCTCGTATCCATAGTTTGGATAGTGACCCAAGATTCACTTCATGATTTTTGGGTTAGAAAGCTATGGACGCGAATTTCTGATTCGAGTTTGGCATACCATCCTCAAAGCGGATGGGCAATCGTAAAGGACTACTCAAACTCTTGAAAATATATTAAAACTCGTGTCCTAGATTTCAAAGGAAGTTGGGATAAGTACTTTCCATTGGTGGAATTCTCATACAACAATAGTTATTAAACAAATATAGGCATGGTTCCATTCAAGCATTATATGGACAAAATGTCGTTCTCCAATATGTTGGGATGAGGTGGGTGAAGCAACATTGTTGGGACCCGAGTTAATACGTATGACTAATGATTCGACAATTCGTATACAAAGCGGCACAAGATTGACAAAAGAGTTATCACGGATCTTCATCGAAAGGATGTGGAATTTAATGTAGGGGATCATGTATTGTTGCGAGTTGCTCCATGGAAGGGAGTTACAAGATTTGGGAAGAGAGGAAAGCTCAAATCCACGATTTATTGGTCCATTTCAAATTCTTGACCGAGTAGGAAATGTAGCCTATAGACTTGCGTTACCTCCAAGTATGTCTCGTGTTCATAATGTGTTTCACATATCTGTACTTCATAAATATGTGAAAGACCCGAACCACGTTATTGAGTTAGAACCGGACGAGATAGCCGAAGACTTAACGTATGAGGAGGTACCTGTCAAGATCTTGGATAGGAAGGAGCATGTCCTACGCGCAAAGGTCATACCACAAGTTAAAGTTTTGTGGAGGAATCATGCTATAGAGGAAATGACCTGGGAATTGGAAACGGAAATGAAAGCGAGGTATCCTCACCTTTTGAAACACACCGTGTGCGTCGTCGTCGATTTCGAGGACAAAATTTCATAAGGAGGAGGTTGTAAGACCGAAATTTTTTTTAAATAAAAGGAATTTCCTTTATTTATTATTTTGAAATAGTAAGGGTTGATTTGATTAATGTGGATAGTTAAGGGTTAAATACATGAATATTTCAAAATAAGCAAGTGGTTATAAAATATTCATTTTGTGGGGAATATTCGTTTGGTGGTAAGTGGAATATTAAATCTTTGTCGGGGAATATTAAATGCGACGGTAGCGACCATGTGTGGGTCCCATAACGGAAAAAGCGATTGGATGAGGAAAAGCGACAAATATAAGTTGTTTAAAAATAACGGCGTAATTATTACAGATTAATCTTTGTTGGAATACCCGGTGGTTAAAATACGATGTCTGGCGTGGTTGCCTGATGAAAGACACTTGCGGTATTGCAGTATTGTTGAATTATTGATCCTTACGTAAGATGGCACTACTCAATAATTTTTTACGATGAATTCTTTGTTCAATATTTTATTTTATTGATTCAATAATTCTTTGCGTTGATATTTTATATTATTGTTGTTCAATAATTGTCAACGCACAATATTTCCCATTATCGGATCAATAATTCATATTATTTGAATAATATTATTAGATAACATTATTGGCAATGTCTAGAAAGTTACATCTAAGGAGAGGTTTGGTCACCTAATTGCGCGCCGATGGAGAGATCCTTATTGAAAGCCCCTCTTTCTGGAATAACTTTGGTTGTCATAAATGTGATTACGTAATATTATTTGTGAATAATTAATTATTGATTCATATGATAAGGAAATATTTATTTTATATGAATATAAATGATGGATTTATTTATGTGGTTATTAATGAAGGAATTAATCTTTGAGATGTTTTATTTTGTCCGGATTGGAGGTATTAAAAGATCAAATTGGTGTTATTATGACTTTATTGTGTGAGTTATAATATTTAATCCGAATAGTTGGATCGTTGTAATTTTTGGATATGTTATACATATATAAGTTGAGTATATGTCCACAAATTTTGAACCGAATAAAATGAGCGTATAATTTATTATGAATTTTAAGAGGTGGTGATTCGAAATTAGGTTATAAATGATTTTGGTGGAAAATTCTAGAATTGGTGGGCCCCACTTGTGGTTGGTGAAAATGTGTGCTTGAATTTTATTTCAAATGTGGTGGGTGGAAATAGTAGCGAGTAAAAGCCATCGGTTAGGAGTCAAGTCCGCTTTTGTAATTAACATTTTCCTATAAATAGAAATTTAAAGTTAGAATTGAAAATCACACCGAAATAAAGTTTTCTCTCTTTCTCTCTATATTATTGAGCGTATTTTGTGAGTATTTAGATACTTTGAGAGTTCTTTGTTCGATAAGTTTCATTCAAAGATCACTTCCACCTTTCCTTCCTTCCTGTCGATTCTTTGAGGTAAGGGATATTATTTTTTTAAATGATATTATTTCTTGAATATCATTATCTTTGAAATGTTGATCTGAAGTTTTATCAAATTTGGAACTTTTTCATGTTCTGGGTTACTATTCATGAGTTACTATTCACGAGTTACTATTCATGAGTTACTATTCACGAGTTACTATTCACGAGTACTATTAATTCAAGGCGTGAAGATGTTTTTGTGGAATTTCTATCTTTTGGTGTCGGAGTTACTATTCACGTATCTGAAGACTATTCACGATATCTGGCACTATTCACGTATACGGCACTATTCATAGAAAAATAAAATTTCTTCTTTTAGTCCAAATATATCTATACGGATACTAGCTTTGATTGTATCCATGTTTTGATTATTCTTGAATTTTACACCACTATGATTATTTTTGAGGTATTGTTGGATATGGATAAAACAAAATACTGAATCCTTAATCCTTAATCCTTGTCATTTTGTTTCCTTTGGATTCGTTTCTTTAAAAATATTTTTCATCATCCTCGAGTCTTAAATGATGATATTATTGAATATCTTTGGCACAGTAGTGCAAAGATGAATGATTTCTGAAGAATATCTTTGGCTCAGAGTGCAAAGATGAGCAGTGTTTAAATGAACATGACCAATCGATGAATATCTTTGGTCTTTAGTGCAAAGATGAGCAGTGTTGAGATGAACATGACCGATTGATGAATATCTTTGGCTGTGAGTGCAAAGATGAATATTTGATTTGAGATGAATATTGATTGATGTTACAGGGATAAAATATTGATGATGGATTATTAAATTCATAGATTATAGTAGATTTCATTCTCTACGTAACTCTTCATGAATTATTATTTCATTATGAATATTGATCTCAAACTTGTTGTCTATTGTATTCTATCGATTTTTCCTGTTGGAGACTAACGATAATTTGTTGTATATTATCTTAGTCATAGTATTCTTCTTTGGGCTAGTTGAGCTCACCCTTTTCCTTGTTGTTCCATTTTTCTTCTCGTGAGGCGAGAATGTAATGCGAGTACTAGTGGGGTAATTATGGAATGAAGGTTCTAGAGAGTTGTTTAGTAGTCCTCACCATTTTGTAAAATAATGTATCAATAAATGTGATGGGGATTTATTTGAGTATAGATATTGTCTAAAAGATAATATTTGTATTTAAACTCACAGTTTTCTTGTTGTAATAATAAAGTTGTAGTTGTTTACATACCATGTATTTGGCACTCGGAATGGGTGTGGTGTATACCCATTTTGGGGCGCTCACACCAATCATGTTTGATGATAAAGCATATACTTTATAACAATCTTATTCATTTATTAATAAAAAGTATTAATTTATTAAAGGCTTTTAATTATCTACATGATCTTTGTTTTTATAATATGTGATAAACCCATAGTTTTAAGCAATGCTTTTAGAATAATGATGATGATCATTCTAATGAGATCTAAATTCTTAGAAAGCTTAAAAACTAAAATAGTTCCCAATCATTGGATTACTAAATTAGGGGATTAGTGAATCCTGGATAGATTGGTACATACGTTGCTTGCTCATTGGATGAGGATGATTGATCTCATGATCATTTGTGTGGAGACACTAAAGCAAGTATGTAGGTGCTTATTAGAGAATAAGTTCACCGAACGTGGCCCGCTAAGGAATACCTAATGGAGTTTTATTTGTGCATCAATAGGAATTCTGTAGTGATAGTAATCTGAGTAATCCTTGGACTTGAGATCATCATAGTATCTTGTGTATGATGAGTTATACTTTGACTTATTCCTTAAGACCACGAGGGTATATCAAAGGGTATGCTTGGGTATAATAAGTTATGCATGGAGATAATGTATGATCAATAAAGAATCTACCACTTCTAATAAAGAAGAAATGTCCTATGTGATTCGATAAATGACAACCCAAGAGTCCTTGGCGAAGGCGTAATGAAATTAGAAAGGAGTTTCTAATTTGCATTATTTGAGTTGTGCATTTAAGAGTCGAAATACATATAATTAAATAAAATAAGACTTGACAAAGAATTCCATGTCTTATATTTAATTGGGACATTGTATGGTGGAAGGATTGAATTATGCAGTAACTATTTACTCAAAAGGTTCTTTAATGATTAATGTTAAAATCTATATTATCCGGAAAGTCGTTGATCGCTAGGGAGGCTTATCCCTATTGTAGAATAAATATTATTTAAATAAATTAATTGTTTAATTTATTTATTTAAATAAGATTAAATTGTTCTAATTGATTTATTCACAACCGGCTTAATATGGAGAACCTAAAGGGTCACACCATAAAAGGAAGAATAATTATTTAAGAAGTTAATGGCATAATCGTAATAATATATTTATGTATATTTAATTTACTCTATGGTGATAGAATAAATTAAATAGCTTAATATTATTATTTAATATTTTAGAAATATTAAATATAAATTAATAAGAGGAGTCTTATTAATATTATTACAATTATTATTATTTTAATTTCTAAAGAGTTTAGAAATAAATTTAATATAAGTACTCTCATTTATTCCTAATAAGATTAGGAGGTTAAATTAATTAAAAGAGTTTAATTAATTATCCCTAATAAGATTAGGGAGCCTAATTAATTAAAAGAATTTAATTAATTAAATAAAATCCAATTTCTTAATTGTTAAGGAGGGTTGCCCACATCAATAAATAAGAGGAGTCTTATTATGGGTGGAGGGGGTTGTTGACTTTGACAACTACGTAATAATTCCAATTAGTTGGAGAGTACGCCATTTTTCTATAGAGATAGGAAAAACTAGGGTTTGAGCCAATACCCCTTCTTCTTGAAAATTCTTTTTCCTTGGTGGATCACCTCTAGAGGCCAAACACATGGGTGACTAACGTTGATCAAAGGAAGGAACCAAACCCGGTGGATTCAAGGAGATCGCGGAGAAGTAGGAGGTGAACTCATACCTAAGGAAGCTCGTTTCTACAAGGGTATGATTTCATAATTTCTTATTCTTCGTTTAATTAATAATTGTGCATAAAGGGTGATCCGTTATATGGTTTGTAAATTTTAAACTCGATTTTTACACGCTTAGCACTTTTATACAATTTGATTACATTATACGAATATTACAAACCTAATAGTGGCATCAGAGCCAAACCTTTATGTAAATTATTAATTGTTTTAATTTAATATCTATATTGATATGTGTTTAGAACAATTTAATTGGGCATAATTTTATTGTATAAAATTTAATAAATAAATAAAAAAAAAAAAAAAAAACCGGCATTTTTTTTATTTCGCTGGTATAAATTTTTTTTTTCTCTCTAATTCACGGCTGGCTTCATGTAAAGAAAAAAAAAAGGATGATGCACGGATTTCAAGGCAGCAGAAATTATAAAAAAAAAAAAAAAAAAGCGTCTTTGCTTTTTTTTTAAGGGATCGTATGGGTCATTTTAAAAAGGGACAAGTCGTAATTTTACATGATGCCTAAAAAAAAAAAAAAAATCGAGTTAGTTAACCGTATATATATATTATAATTATATATGGATATTATATATATATATATATATATATATATATATATATTATGTTAATATAATATATATATATATATATATATTAATTAATTATTTTATAATTAAAATAAAAGTTTATTTTAATTTTAAAATAAAAGTTTATTTTAATATTAAAATAAAAGGTTTATTTTAATTTTAAAATTGGATTTCATGCTAACTAATTAGAGTTGGAATTGGATTCCATGATAACTAATTGGAGTTGAAATTGGATTCTTTTTTCCTTAAATAAAGGAGTTTATTTAGATATGAAATAAGATTTCATATTATTCAAAATAAAGGAGTTTATTTGTGAATAGAAAAGAATCCTAATTTCCTTAAATAAAGGAGTTTATTTAGATATGAAATATGATTTCATATTATTCAAAATAAAGAAGTTTATTTGTGAATAGGAAAGAATATCCGTGTTTCCTTTAATTAAAGATTTTTTTATTATTACATGGAATTGGATTCCATAATTAATTAAAATAAAGGAGTTTATTTTGATTAAAGTTTTTGATTAAAATAAAATAGTTTATTTTATTCAAAATTGGATAAATTAAAATAAAATAGTTTTATTTTGATTTAAATTTGGATTAAAATAAAGGAGTTTATTTTAATTCAAAATTAGATTTTATACTAACTAAAGTTGCCCATTAAATGATATCAATATATATATTAAATGTTTATTATTCATAAGATGAATGTTATTTATTGATGCATATGATGATGTGTATGATAATAAATGGGATTGATTAAGGACTATTGACCAATGCGATTGGATTTTATTTTAGTTGGATGCATGAATGTATGGGTTTTATTAAATGGGGTCTGCGTACCTCGTCTTCTCTAATTTTTTCTTAATGTAAATTCTATCTCCTCCTATGTACTTTCCTCGATCACGATCAAGGTTTCTATTTATTTTAAATAGTTTTGTAATAGGAATAGTTAGAATTAATTTTTTGAAGAATTAGAGATCAAGGAGCAAGGAGCGCTTGAAGACCCGTTTGTAATGGAGCCCGAGTTTAAATGTAATAGTTATATTTAAATATTATTTCTTGCACCCCTAGGGTTTGACCTTTTGGTTCACTTGGTGGCTCTAGTGAACCAAACTAGAATAAAAGTCCATAATCAATCCGGGTAGAATATAGTATTCTATATGTGCATGCTTATACTATATATATATATATATATTATATTATGCAAACATGCTTCGCATGTTAATTAATATGACGCGTATTTTATATATATATGTGCATGCGCTCTAAACAAGATGAGACAAATTAATAACAAACCCCTCAATTTTTTATATTAAGTCCTAAGCGTTCAAAGATATTTGGAATATCGAACGTCGCCTTCTAGCATGATAAAATTAATAGAGTATTAAATATTTAATATGAGTTTGTTGTGTCACCACAAGGCAAGTATTAAGTATTTAAGATGTTAATTTATCACATTTGATGCTTATAAAGAAAATTGAACAATATTGTTTTGTTGTGTCACCACAAGGATGATATTTTCTTTTTTGAATATATGGAGTGCTAGGTCGGACTTAACTTGGATAATTTTGATTTGGATGTGCCACCACTTGATCAAAATAATCTAAGAGGCAAAAGAAAAGGAGTTGCATAGTTGATGTAATTGACAAAAGTTGTCTACCTATTTATTTATATATAGTTTGTTGTGTCACCACAAGGCTATATACATTTGAAATGGGATCCTTATTCTCACTAGCAAATCTTTAATTAGATTTTGCCGAACTATATAACCGAGGGTAATATAGTTTGAAGAAAATAGTGGGAGATACCAATTTAAAACAAGACCTAAATTATTTTGGTAATTAATAAAAGAATGTATGTTAAAATGTTGTTAATTACAAATTCATTTACGAAATTTTACAATGTCTAAAATTACTATCATCTGCGAAGCATATTAGATGCTAAATTAACCGAATCAATTAAATTAAGCGGATTGGTTAAGGAATTTGAGAATAGTTCTCATGGTGAAAAGTTATCTTATGTCCTTAATACGCCTATCCTCGCAATGGTTGCGAGATAATGCCTCTGAGGAAGACATTGCTACTTTTAGAAAGTGGCAAGATGATGCACATTGGCTCAATGCATCATGCTCGCATCCATGAGTAACGAGCTTGAAATCGACGATGAAACTATGGATGCTTCTACTATATTCCTGCACATCAAGTAGTTGATGGTGAGGAAAGTAGGGTGATAGATATCGAGATATCTAAGGAGCTCTTCCGATCTAGAATGGCCAATGACACTATAAGTATGCATAAAAAGTTCTTAACATAATCAATTTGATTGATCAATTAGGACAACGGATTTTGTCATGGATGGAGAGTTGAGCCAAGATTTGATCTTGCACTCACTCCCGGACTCCTTTCACAATTGTTGTGAATTTTTCATATAAACAAGCTAGATATCAGCCTCGCTGATTTGCTTATCATGTTGAAAAATGTTGAGAGTCACTTTTCAACCAAGAAAGACCGAGTCTTCTTCAGTAGGGCCAAAGGATCTTCAAAAGGAAGAACGATTCAAAGAAGGTAAATAGAAAGGCATAAACAAAGGATAATAAGAACAATACTCGATACGGATAGCAAAGGAGCTTGCTTCCACTTCTATAAGCTTCGGACAATCGGAAAGAAATGCATGGAAGCATCTTGCAGAGGCTAACCAAAGAAGCTTAGTGAAGTTTCTAAGACAAATAAAAATTTGTTCATGATTTAAAATAAATTTTTCTTTAAGTCAAGGTTCTACTTGGTATTGGATACCGACTTTGGTTATCATAAATATAGATTTATGAAGGGACCAAGCGAGTAAGTAAAGCTAAACAAATATAAGTTATCCTATGTATGGAAATGTAGCAAAGGTTGCCATATTAGCCATAGAAACTTATAGTTTAGCAATGCCTACGGAAAAAATCTATTAAGTCAATAAGTTGTTATTGTATTCCAGCTCTTGTTAAAAATATTATTTCCATTTTATTGTTGGACAATGAAATCTTTGGTATTATAATTAAGAACAATTGTTGTTCTATTTATAATAATAATGTTTTGTATAGAATCGAAATATTACTTAATAAATTTTGTATACTTGACTTACATGAAAATAATTTTGCATATTGAACAAATTAGTATAAGAAAAGGAGATGATCATTCAAAGAGTTGAATGTGTGTATTTGTTGAAATACAAGTGTGAATTATTTGAAAGGTTCAAAGAATTCAGAAGTGAAACAAATTGACAAAGTATTAAGATTCTTTGATTAGATCAAGGAATAAATACTTTTGCAATAAGTTTCTTGATCATCTCAAATAGTTTTCTCATAATGGATGCCTCCTGATATGTAATAAATGATTTATGTATCTGAAAGGAAAAATCGTACCTTGTTGGACATGGTACGGTCCATAATGATTTTACCGACATTCCAGTATCTTTTTCTAGGATCACTGTCCTAGAAATGGCTGCATATCTACGAAAAGGTAACCTCAAAATCCAGCCCCAAGACTCCATAAAAGTTATGGACAGAGAGGATTCCTAATCTTAAGTATGTTAAGATAAGAGGTTGTCTAACTTATGTGAAACAGTTTCAAAGGATAAGCTTGGGACAAGATTTGACAAATACAGATTTGTGGGACATCCTAAAGTAAGTTTAGGGTATATATTCTATAATCCTACTTAGCAAAAGGTGTTTGTTACGAAACACGCTGCCTTCTAAGATAAAGGTGTTTATCATTGAAGGGCAAGTGGGAGGATTATAGATCTTGAAAAGTTCAAGAACCACAAAATACTATAAGTCAAATAAGAGGAACCTGTAGATAGACCTATTATACCACAACTGAATCGTAAATCTGGAATAGTACCGAAGATACCTGGGAGGTATGGATTCATCATAGATGATGATGATGAGGTACACATCATAGAAGATGATGATCCAATTACATACGATGAGATAAGTGTTGTAGACACTCAGAGAAATGGATTGAAGCAAGTTTCTCAAATATGGAACATTCGTTTTGATGAGCCAATCAAAAGAGTTTGATTTTATCAAAAATAAGAATGAACCTAGTGTGTACTAAAGGGTCAGTGGGAGCATCGTGACATTCCTAGTACTATATGTTGATAAACTACGGATAAGGAATGACATACCAATGCTACAATCAGTAAAGATAAAGTTGTCTAAACATTCCTCCGTGAATGGTTTGGGAAGAGTATCTTAATTGGGGATAAAATCTATATAGATAGATTTAAAAGGATGCTCGACTTAACCCAAGGAACGTATATTCATTTGATGCTAAAGTCGTTTAGCATGGCAAACTCCAAGAGATGTCTCATGTCGATGAGCTAATGGAGTATATCTCTCTTAATAGTCCCCACAGACTCCTGAAAAGAGAGGTCGCATTAGTGACAATCATGCATGCAATGAAATGTATGAGACCTGATGTTGATCAGTCATATTATGGAGAAGTTCACTATGAGTCGTGAAAATATCTTAAAGTGCTTAACCCAGCACTAAGGATGTGATCATATTCATGGTGGGTCTTAATTAAAACTAGAGGGCTTAACAGACTCAAGTTTTTCAGATGACCAAGATGACGTAAAAATCCACTTTAAGGTAAAGGGTACCTTGAATGTTGGTGCGATGAATTGGAAAGGTTCCAAATAGCAAAAGAGTTCTTTGGTTTAATGATAAAGACAAAGTATATAGCTATAAATGAAGTCGCAAGTTGATTGTTTGGATTAAAAGTTTATTACGTAACTAGGAATAGTTCCTAAGTCTCATCTTGGATCTAAACATGTGTTGTGGCACTTTCATTTGATTATTAGAATCATTGAAAGATGAGAAATCACTATAGAGATAGTGGACTTTCATGAACAACATTACATATCCATTAACTAAAGCTTATCCAACAAACAGGATAATCGTCACTTAGAGAAGAAGAGTATAAGATACCATGACGATTGGCTTTAGTGCAAGTGGGAGATTGAAAGTAGTATGCACACAAAGCCATCCATGTTTGATGATAAAGCATATACTTTGTAACAATCTTATTCATTTATTAATAAAAAGTATTAATTTATTAAAGGCTTTTAATTATCTACATGATGCTGTTTTATAATATGTGATAAACCCATAGTTTTAAGCAATGCTTTTAGAATAATGATGATGATCATTCTAATGAGATCTAAATTCTTAGAAAGCTTAAAACTAAAATAGTTCCCAATCATTGGATTACTAAATTAGGGATTAGTGAATCCGGATAGATTGGTACATACGTTACTTGCTCATTGGATGAGGATGATTGATCTCATGATCATTTGTGTGGAGACACTAAAGCAAGTATGTAGGTGCTTATTAGAGAATAAGTTCACTGAACGTGGCTCGCTAAGGAATACCTAATGGAGTTTTATTTGCTGTCAATAGGAATTCTCAGTAGTGATAGTAGTACAAGTAATCCTTGGACTTGAGATCATCATAGTATCTTGTGTATGATGAGTTATACTTTGACTTATTCCTTAAGACCACGAGGGTATATCAAAGGGTATGCTTGGGTATAATAAGTTGTACATGGAGATAATGTATGATCAATAAAGAATCTACTACTTCTAATAAAGAAGAGAAATGTCCTATGTGATTCGATAAATGACAACCCAAGTAGTCCTTGGCGGCGGCGTAATGAAATTAGAAAGGAGTTTCTAATTTGCATTATTTGAGTTGTGCATTTAAGAGTCGAAATACATATAATTAAATAAAATAAGACTTGACAAGAATTTCATGTCTTATATTTAATTGGGACATTGTATGGTGGAAGGATTGAATTGTACGGTAACTATTTACTCAAAGGTTCTTTAATGATTAATGTTAAAATCTATATTATCCGAAAAGTCGCTTGATCGCTAGGGAGGCTTATCCCTCATCAGAGAATAAATATTATTTAAATAAATTAATTGTTTAATTTATTTATTTAAATAAGATTAGAATTGTTCTAATTGATTTATTCACAAACCTATTTAATATGGAGAACCTAAAGGGTCACACCATAAAAGGAAGAATAATTATTTAAGAAGTTAATGGCATAATCATAATAATATAAAGTTATGTATATTTAATTTAATCTATGGTGATAGAATAAATTAAATAGCTTAATATTTATTAATTAATATTTTAGAAATATTAAATATAAATTAATAAGAGGAGTCTTATTAATATTATTACAATTATTATTATTTTAATTTCTAAAAGAGTTTAGGAATTAATTTAATATAAGTACTCTCATTTATTCCTAATAAGATTAGGAGGTTAAATTAATTAAAAGAGTTTAATTAATTATCCCTAATAAGATTAGGGAGCCTAATTAATTAAAAGAATTTAATTAATTAAATAAAATCCAATTTCTTAATTGTTAAGGAGGGTTGCCCACATCAATAAATAAGAAGAGTCTTATTATGGGTGGAGGGGGTTGTTGACTTTGACAACTACATAATAATTCCAATTAGTTGGAGAGTACGCCCTTTTTCTATAGAGATAGGAAAAACTAGGGTTTGAGCCAATACCCCTTCTTCTTGAAAATTCTTTTTCCTTGGTGGATCACCTCTAGAGGCCAAACACATGGGTGGCTAACGTTGATCAAAGGAAGGAACCAAACCCGGTGGATTCAAGGAGATCGCGGAGAAGTAGGAGGTGAACTCGTACTTGAGGAAGCTCGTTTCTACAAGGGTATGATTTCATAATTTCTTATTCTTCGTTTAATTAATAATTGTGCATAAAGGGTGATCCGGGTATATGGTTTGTAAATTTTTAAACTCTGATTTTTACACGCTTCCGCACTTTTATGCAATTTGATTGCGTACATGAGTATTACAAACCTAACAATGTTGAGTGATCACAAAGGATCTTGAACTTCTCTTCTCAAGTAACTATCAAAGATATACTTTGATATACCCAGGTGTATCAGATAACCATACAGATTAAATCATACCCCTCTACAAGTACTTAAAGCTAATAACCCTTGTACCTATATTATGATAATACTTACACGCCAAGAAAAGTGAATATACAACCAAAAATATTCCCTTTGTATAAAAAAGTTGTTCTTCTCAGTCTTATAATCAGAGTTTGATTTATAACAACAAAATACAATTATTTCAATATCTAAACAATTTCTCGATCTAGCCAAAATAATTGGCATCAATCTGTCAATAATAATTGAATTCTCTTCTCGAACCTATCAAGTTCTAACAAATGTTCGTCTAGCTAGAATAATTAGCTAAAACATATCTCAGCACTATTCGACAATAGACATGAATTATCTGTACTGTCAATAATAGCTTCTACGAATGTAAGTATCCAACAACAGTTATTCTCCAAGTATATTTTCTGAATCACTAATTCAGTTTGAATTAATAAATATGCACTAACTGCGAATAATCAACAATAATTCTCAGACGTGGTCTAATCAACAATAATTAACCACCATAATAATTGAATGAATATAACTCAAGGTTGAGTTAAGGAAACTTGCCTTCCGCGTTGATTACTGCTACACAATATAGTTATTTGCATTTGTAAGACCTATAATCAACAATATCGGTCTCATAATTAGCTTAATAATTTATAACACATATTACTGTAATTCACAGTCAATCTTTCTCCTAGACACATCACCACATAGCCACATCAGTGTTTATAACCTATATAAACACTCATGAAGTATAATTAGTTCGGTCTGGTTAGACTTCAGTATATTCTCGGTGTACTGATCACCCTATCCGACAATTAACACTTATATTGTCAATTAAACTCGGTCTCAAAGTTTCAATATTATTTTAGATAAATTATATATCCTTTATAATATTTTTCAGAAGCTTTTAATAATTTTTAAATAATTATTATAATTTATAATAATTTTTCAAACACTAGGATCATTTTTAAATGATTTAAATGTCAAATAATCTTATCATCTTTAATATTTAATAATATAAAATTATTAATAACATACTTGTCAAAATATTAAATTTATTTTAATAACTTAAAATATTTTTAAATCATCAATATTCTACTTAAATGATTTTTAAAATAAATAAAATCATTTTTAAATTATCACCATTAATATTTAAATATTAATGAGTTTATCATAAAAATATTAAAAGTCACTAATTATGACTTAAAATATTTTTAAATCATTTTTCTCATTTTAAATCAATAAAATTATTTATTTAATTTAATAATTAAATAAATCTAATATCATTAATATTAAATTATTAATGAAAATTCTCCAAAAATATTAAAAGTTATATTTTATAACTCAAAATATTTTTAAACACTTTATTCTTATTTAAAATAATTTTTATAATATTAAAATCATTTTTTCTAATTTATTTAATATACTAATTAAATAAATTAAATACCATTAATATTCAAATAATTATAAATATTAATAAAAATATCCCAATTTATCAAAAGTTATTTTTCCATAATTTAAAATAATTTTAAAACCATTTTTGTAATTTTTAGAATTTATTTTCTATTTTTAATCATTTTCTAGAAATTCTGAAAATAAAAATAATAAAAATCGTCGCTATAGGCTATAGCGACACTTTCTGTCGTATTAGGTGTTTTTGGCTCAAGTACACTGACAGTTCAGTGTTCAACATGCCCTGTTTGACTGAATTTAATTCTGAGTCTAATTTTATTTCTGGGCTAACTTAGGCTTTGATCTTGTAGTTGACATGTAATACTACAGTTATCAATCTTCATCTCATTCAAACAACATCACAACAAAGAGATATGGGATCTCAAAGTTACTATCAGACCAAATCTAGGTTTTCTAGGTAACCCAGAAACCCAGACAGTGTCGACTAGACACTTTCTAGCTCGATTTTCTCAAGGTTCTGGTCATCCAATTGGTGTTCTTAAGGTTCAAATCTATAGTCCTTGTGTCAAGGAACATCACTAAAACAACAAATCGGTCCAACAACAAAACAATGACCAGATTTAATTTGGTCAAACCCTGTCATAAAGTTCATGCAAACCTTTTCTGGAAATCCCAAAAATTCTAAGTCATGGCCGAATGGCCTACTTTGACCACCCGCTACGTTCGATCTGTTGATTATTTACACGATCTAAAGCCATAAATATAAAGTACTCATGACAGACTACAAACTGGTTACAACAACATCATCATAACCCTTAACAACTGACAGATCAAGGCCTTGTAAAGTCTTGTCAGCAAAGGCCGGTTAGATTTTTGGGTTACCTGTGAAATCACCCGTAGTGGTCACAACCGACTTTGACCAAAAATATCATGAAATCTAGACATCGAATAGCTATGATTCCACTTCTAGATCGAAGTACTCATGGCATACTACAAATCCAAAATATAAAACACCAAAAATCAAAAACAGGGAAAGATCTAAGGTCACTGACATTTGGTTGTTAGAACACCTTAGTGTTCTTGGACAGTTTTGAAAAACATCACTTTTAAACCCATTTGATGCTATAGATCTATGATGGATCATTATAGATCAATATAAAACATATTATAGCACTTATATAATCACATAAACACAAATTTTAACTAAGCATACAAGATCAAAAGGGGACTTAAGGTTTATACCTTTCTAATTCCAATCCTTGATCTTAGCTCTCTTCTACTGATCTTTATGATCTATGGGCCTACTAGTGACTGAGTCATTTTAATTTTCGTGGCTAATGAGAGAGAAGAGATTGGTTTAGAGTTGGATAGCAAATGAGTAATTTTGGTGAACTTTCTCTCTCTTAATCTTTTATAATCAATTGGTGCAATGCATGTTACTAATATGACTAATGATCTAGGCAGATTTACTAGATTTTTAGGTCATGAAAAGTCAAAATTTGGTGAACAACTAAAGTTGTTGTCAAACTTTACAAGTTACCAATTAAAGAATGTGAAAAGGGCACTATGGTCATTTGTATTATCATTTTAATGGCATTCTTGACAATTGAACCAACCCTTAGGGTTTAACCCTTGGGGTTTAACCCTAAGGTTCTAACCCTTAGGTTTTACAACATTAGTTTCTAAGATTTTCAAATTAGAGTTTTTAAAATAGAAAATTTAAGATAACTAAAATATAATTAGTGTTTCATAATTATATTAAAGGTTATCAATCACATTAGGGCTTACTAATTAGGATTAGGGTTTCTTAATTAGGGTTTAAAGTTCCCGGATTAAAATTAGGGTTTTACGACATTCGTTTAGGGTTCCTAACTGTACGTTAGGGTTTCTGAACATGAGATTAGGATTTTTAATCCCTTATTAGGGTTTACTAAATTTTAAATCCTATCCGATCAATCATGGATCAATAACTCTATACAGTATAAACGCGTACTCAAAGGTACCTTTATTTTCTATATGAAAATAAGATTAATTTGTGAGTTCTTAAAACTCATACTTATGGTAAGTTCATGACTCAAAGAGTTATTTACATATGTTCACATATCGTTCTCGATATTATAACCATTAATATCACAACGTACTACTAAAGATACTACCGCTTATATCTAAGTTGTCTACCATCCACTCCCTTCACCAGTAATCTTCTTACTGGGACACTTATTGAATCCGTGACACGTTATCCCACATAAAAAACACTTCCTCATATTAGACTTGGGATAATGTAGGGAAATATGTCCTTCCTGCTTACAGTTGAAACACACATTCTTCCACATCATACACTCTCCTACGTGAGTCTTTCCACACTTGCTACAGACTTGCTTCTTCTTCGGGTTTAAATTTTTAGAATTATCACTGTCGTAATCCCTCTTTTTCTTATTCTTTCCCTTCTGCTTGACTGTTCCCTCCGACAATCCACCCCCTTCAGTCTCTATCCTTTCCACCTGTGCCTTCAACTCGTTCCGTTCTTCGGTCATTTCACGTAACGCCCTTTCTGTCTTCCACAACTCCTCCAAAAGAAATACTTTACTCCGGAGTTCTTGTACTTCTACAGATACTTGATCTTGTTCTCTAACTTTGGTCTTATTTTCTTTCTCCACCTTAGCTTCTTTGGACTCTGCCTCCTCATCACCACTCATATACATCTCGGGATAATCATTATGATCACTCCCCAGATTCACCATAGGTTCATCATTCCCAACTTTTTCAACTGACTCACTTTATGCAGGCACCTCGACTACTGGCACTGGTGCGACAGCCGCTGGCATCTCCGTACTCATTTCATCATCTCTTGACATCCTACAGTCAGTTAAATAACTTGATTAGTACTTCCCCAGTACAAAATTCTCACACTATGTATCAACATATCTCACTATCGATAGGCTTCGGTAGTCCCACACTTAGTACTCTAGATAAGTATTCTATATCTCGCTTATGGTTTTAATCCTAGGGTTTTTCCCCACTACTTAAGGTTTATAACCTATAGCTTTGATACCAACCTGTGACACCCCAAAATCCGTGTTACCTGACCCCTGAGTTTGGTGCTCACGATCCACAATATAATTAACATCTAACTACTCATTCATTGATGAATAGAATATTGCACCACATTATCTGATATAGTTAATACATTCGTCCCAGGTTATCTAACCTTCATATTACAAACATACCCTTTAGATATACAAAAAGGGTTTACAAACATAGAATAATAATAATGTTAATCATAATTACTCTATCACTATGCCTTTGCCTTTGTTCTTCACAGCACCTCCTGCCACTTCGTCCCTAGCTGAAAAGTTTTATTTAGCAAGGGTGAACAACAAATTTGCCCCCGCAAGTTAAGACATACAATGAATGTATAAGAATCAAGAATAACAGACTATCAATTTTGATAGAATGACACCAATGTTCGGAGAACTTTGAAATAGCTGAACAATTTGTTCTTCTTTAACCAATCTTCTCGCAACCTATGCAACACAATAGTTCAATAATGAAAGGGTACAACACTTTCAAAGTTTTTACGTTATTCGATTGAATAATAATTTAGAAGAATTCTCCAAAGTTTAAGCTGAATGATCTCAAATGATCTTGAAATTATCTTCTCGAGTAACTATCAAAGATTTACTTTGATATACCCAAATAATAGAATGAAAATATTTTTCCAGAGTTATGCTGAGTGATCACAAAGGATCTTGAACTTCTCTTCTCGAGTAACTATCAAAGATATACTTTGATATACCCAGGTGTATCAGATAACCATACAGATTAAATCATACCCCTCTACAAGTACTTAAAGCGGCCAACTCCTTGTACCCTATATTATGCATAATACTTACACGCGCGCAAAGGCTGATTATACGACCAAAAATGTTCCCTTTGTATAAAAAGGTTGTTCTTCTCAGTCTTATAATCAGAATTTGATTTATAACAACAAAATACAATGATTTCAATATCTAAACACTTTTTTGATCTAGCCAAAATAATTGGCATCAATCTGTCAATAATAATTGAATTCTCTTCTCGAACCTATCAAGTTCTAACAAATGTTCGCCTAGCCGAATAATTAGCTAAGACATATCTCAACACAATTCAACAATAGATGTAAATTATCTCAGATCATCAATAATAGCTTCTTCTACGAATGTAAGTATCCAACAATGCTTATTCTCCAAGTATATTTTCCGAATCACTAATTCATTTTGAATAAATATGCACTAATCTGCGAATAATCAACAATAATTCTCAGACGTGGTCTAATCAACAATAATTAACCACCATAATAATTAAATGAATATAACTCAAGGTTGAGTTAAGGAAACTTGCCTTCCGCGTTGATTACTGCTACACAATATACTTATTTGCGTTCGTAAGACCTATAATCAACAATATCGGTCTCACAATTAGCATAATAATTTATAACACACATTACTATAATTCACAGTCAATCTTTCTCCTAGACACATCACCACATAGCCACATCAGTGTTTATAACCTATATAAACACTCATGAAGTCTAATTAGTTTGGTCTGGCTAGACTTCGGTATATTCTCGGTGTACTGGTCACCCTATCCGACAATTAACACTTATATTGTCAATTAAACTCGATCTCAAAGCTTCAATATTATTTTAGATAAATCATATATCCTTTATAATATTTTTCTAAGCTTTTAATAATTTTTAAACAATTATTATAATTTATAATAATTTTTCAAACACTAGATCATTTTTAAATGATTTAAATGTCAAAAAATCTTATCATCTTTAATATTTAATATTATAAAATTATTAATGACATACTTGTCAAAATATTAAAGTTATTTTAATTATTTAAAATATTTTAAATCATCAATATTCGACTTAAATGATTTTTAAAATAATTAAAATCATTTTAAATCATCACCATTAATATTTTAATATTAATGAGTTTATCATAAAAATATTAAAAGTCACTAATTATAACTTAAAATATATTTAAATCATTTTTCTCATTTTTAAATCAATAAAATTATTTATTTAATTTAATAATTAAATAAATCTAATATCATTAATATTAAATTATTAATGAAAATTCTCCAAAATATTAAAAGTTATATTTTATAACTCAAAATATTTTTAAACACTTTATTCTTATTTAAAATAATTTTATAATATTAAAATCATTTTTCTCTAATTTATTTAATATAATAATTAAATAAATTAAATACCATTAATATTCAAACAATTATAAATATTAATGAAAAATATCCCAATTTATCAAAAGTTATTTTTCCATAATTTAAAATAATTTTTAAAACCATTTTTATAATTTTTAGAATTTATTTTCTATTTTTAATCATTTTCCGGAAAGTCAAAAAATAAAATAATAGAAATCGTCGCTATATGCTATAGCGACACTTTCTATCGTATTAGGTGTTCTTAGCTCAAGAACACTGACAGTTCAGTGTTCAACATGCCCTATTTGACCAAATTTAATTCTGAGTCTAATTTTATTTCTGGGCTCACTTAGGCTTTGATCTTGTAGTTGACATGTAATACTACAGTTATCAATCTTCATCTCGTCCAAACAACATCACAACAAAGAGATCTGGGCTCTCAAAGTTACTGTCAGAAAAAATGTGGGTTTTTTGGGTAACCCAGAAACCCAGACAGTGTCGACTAGACACTTTCTAGCTCAATTTTCTCAAGGTTCTGGTCATCCAATTGGTGTTCTTAAGGTTCAAATCTATAGTCCTTATGTCAAGGAATCTAAAACAACAGATCGGTCCAACAACAAAATAATGACCAGATTTGATTTGGTCAAACCCTGTTAGAAAGTTCATGCAAACCTTTTCTGGAAATTCCAAAAATTCTAAGTCATGGCCGAATGGCCTACTTTGACCACCTGCTACGTTCGATTTGTTGATTATTTAAATGATCTAAAGCCACAAATATAAAGTACACATGACAAACTACAAACTGGTTACAACAACATCATCCTAACACTTAACAACTGACAAATCAAGGACTTGCAAAGTCTTTTCAGACGCTGGTTTAGGATTTCTGGGTTACCCAGAAATCACCCGGTCATGGTCGGTCAACCGATTTTGTCCAACAATATCATGAAATCTAGACATCGAATAACTATGATTTCACTTCCAGATCGAAGTACTCATGACATACTACAAATCCAAAATATAAAACACCAAAAATCAAAAACAGGGAAAGATCTAAGGCCACTGACATTTGGTTGTCAGACCACCTTAGTGTTCTTGGACAGTTTTGAAAAACTTCACTTTTAAAGCCATTTGATGCTATAGATCTACGATGGATCATCATAGATCATCATAAAACATATTCTAGCACTTATATAAACACATAAACACAAATTTTGACTAAGCATACAAGATCAAAAGGGGACTTAGGGTTTATACCTTTCTAATTCCAATCCTTGATCTTAGCTCTCTTCTACTGATCTTGATGATCTATGGGCTCTACTAGTGACTGTGTCACTTTAATTTTTTGTGGCTAAGGAGAGAGAAGAGATTGGTTAAGAGTTGGATAGCAAATGAGTAATTTTGGTGAACTTTCTCTCTCTTAATCTTTTATAATCAATTAGTGCAATGCATGTTACTAATATGACTGATGATCTAGGCAGATTTGCTGGATTTTTAGGTCATGCAAAGTCAAAAGTTGGTGAACAACTAAAGTTGTTGTCAAACTTTACAAGTTACCAATTAAAGAATGTGAAAAGGGCACTATGGTCATTTGTATTATCATTTTAATGGCATTCTTGACAATTGAACCAACCCTTAGGGTTTAACCCTTGGGGTTTAACCCTAAGGTTTTAACCCTTAGGTTTTACAACATTAGTTTCTATGATTTTCAAATTAGAGTTTTTAAAATAGAAAATTTAAGATAACTAAAATATAATTAGTGTTTCATAATTATATTAAAGGTTATTAATCACATTAGGGCTTACTAATTAGGATTAGGGTTTCCTAATTAGGGTTTAAAGTTTCTGAATTAAAATTACAGTTTTCCGGCATTCGTTTAGGGTTCCTAATTGTACGTTAGGGTTTCTAAACCTGAGATTAAGGTTTTTAATCCCTTATTAAGGTTTACTAAAATTTAAACCCTATCCGATCAATCATTGATCAATAACTCTATACAGTATAAACACGTACTCACAGATACCTTTATTATAATTGTGATTTCTATCGAATCTCTATCCGAACTTAGGGTTAGGGTTTTAAATTCTCAGTTAAGCACAACTCTACTCTTATTTCTCAGTCAATACATAAATTGACTAATTCTCAAAACTCGTATCATCGATACACAGCACAATATTGATAATCAATATCAATATTAATTAAAAAAAAAACTTATTCGTAAAATTCGGATTATTTGAATTCCCGGGTTATTACAAACTTCACCTTTATCTCTATTCTAGCCATCTCTGTTATTAACTCAGTTTGAGCCGTTAACATAGACAACTTCTCCCGACCCTTTCTACTTAAAGCATCGACAACTACATTGGCTTTTACCGGGTGATACAGGATTTCACAGTCGTAATCATTTATCAACTCCAGCCATCTCTTCTGTCTTATATTCAACTTCTTCTGTGTGAAGATATATTTTAGACTCTTATGGTCCGTGTATATCTCACATTTCTCTCCGTAAAGATAATGTCTCCATATCTTTAAGGCAAAAACTACTGCGGTCAGTTCCAGATCATGAGTAGGGTAAACTTTCTCATAATCCTTCAACTGCCTTGATGCATACGCAATGACCTTACCATGCTGCATGGGCACACAACCAAGTCCTCTATGCAAAACATCGCTATAAACTACAAAATTTCCTGTGTCATCGGGTAATGACAAAAACAGGCGCTTCACTCAACTTCTTCTTCAATTCTTGAAAATTGTCTTCGCATTTCTTAGTCCACAGGTATTTCACCATCTTTCTTGCCAAGTTAGTTAACGGAGTAGCTATCTTCGAAAAATCCTGGATGAATCTCCGATAGTATCCCGCTAACCCTAGGAAACTTTGCACGCCAGTCGGCGTTTTCGGTTGTTCCTAATTCATCATGGCTTCCATCTTTGCTGGATCTACTGAAATCCCTTCATGGGTAATGACATGACCTAAAAGATGTACCTTTTCTAGCCAAAATTCACACTTAGTGAACTTCGCTTATAACTTCTCCTTCTTTAGTGTCTCCAACACTATTCTTAGGTGTTCAGCATGATCTTCTGGCGTTTTAGAATAGATTAGAATATCATTGATAAACACTACAACGAACTTGTCCAAATATTGTTTGAACACTCTGTTCATCATATCCATAAATGCAGTTGGTGCATTAGTCAACCCAAATGAAATCACCAGAAACTCGTAATGACCATAACGAGTCCTGAATGTCATCTTTGGTACATCCTCCTTCCTTACCTTCAACTGGTGATACCCCGTCCTCAAATCTATTTTAGAAAAATACTTTGCCCCTTTTAACTGATCAAAAAGATCATTGGGCAATGGGTATTTATTCTTTATCGTTAACTTGTTCAACTCTCGATAGTCGATACAAAGTCTTAACGATCAATCCTTCTTCTTTACAAACAATATCGGTGCTTCCCACAGTGAAACACTAGGTTGAATGTACTTTCTGTCCAATAGCTCTTGTAATTGGACCATCAACTCCTTCATTTCCACTGGCGCCATACGACACGGTGCCCTGGAAACTGGTGTTGCTCCTGGAACAATGTCTATTACAAACTCAGTCTCCCTATCCTGTGGAAGACTCGATAATTCACTGGGAAATACATCCATGAATTCTTTAACTATAGATATTTGTTCCATGGTTGCTCCCACTCTCTGGGTATCAACAACATGACACAGATAACCTACACATCCCTTCCTTAATAATTTCCTAGTTTGTGTTATGGTAAGACAACACGAACGCCCCAGCGATATATTACCATAAAATACTGCCTGAGGTTATCTCAATGTTCTAATATTCACACATTTCTTTTGACAATTTATAATTGCCCCAAGGTTAAACAACCAATCCATTTTGAGAATTACATCGAATTCTCCTAACCTTATCGGTATCAAATCTATTGATAATTTACAACCCCGTATGTCTACGCAATAACTCCTATGAATATCTTCAACAGGAATTATCCCTTCATTTGCTACCTTAATATTTAATTGACAACTTTTCGGGAAGTAATCCTAATCGTCTAGCAAAATCACATGCTATAAACGAACAAGTGACACCCAAATCAAACAGCACGTAAGCATTTATGTCGTTGATCGGAATAATACCTGCGACTACGTCCCTTGATGCAATTGCATCTTGGACTATTATGTTAAAGGTGGCCATCGGCCTATCTGGCTGCGCTGGACCACTAATAGCTAACTTACCGCTATTAGCGTCCTTATTCCCATCCGTCCCCTTCTTCGGGCAGTTCTTTGTTATGTGTTCAGTTGACCCACATACAAAGCATCCGTGATTCTTCTTCGGACTTGAACAGTTAGGCAAAATGTACCCCTCCTGTCCACAGTTATAGCATATCGCCTTCCCCTTGAGACAGACTCCTAAATAAGTCTTCCGACAGGTTTTGTACGCCTCCATTCACCTCTTCGGATCTCCTTGTTTCACTCCGGTATTCCCAGAGTTAAACCCTTTCCTCTTTTGTCCTTCGCCACTCCCTCTGGCTCCTTCTATCTTCACTCCCTCATCGACCTTTCCTTTATTCTTCTTATCCTTGTGGTATTGGCTTAGAGCCACGCTCCCACCTTCGGCGATTATTGCCTTCTCTAGTATAGTCCCAAAGGAAGTACTTTGGAACACAGATATCCGGTTATAGAGCCAGGGTTTCAAGCCCTACTCGAACCATCTAGCTTTCCTAACCTCGGTGTCCACTTGGTGTGGAGCAAACCTCATCAGTTCATTAAACTTGGCAGCGTATTAGGGAACCGTCATTTTCCCTTGTTTTAAATTAAGAAACCACATCTCCATTCTTCCCTTCATACTCGTGGAAAGTAGTTCTCGAAAAATATCTCCTTAAACCTCACCCACGTTAGGTTCTCTATACCAGCTCTAGCCTGGTTAGCCTCCCACCAAAAATTGGCTTCTCCCTTCATCATATAGGTTGCAAAGGCAACCTTCTAACCCTCATCGACATTTTCAATGACAAATGCCTTCTAGATTTCTTTCACCCATGTTTGGGCTTCTATAGGGTTCGTAATTCCTTTGAACTCCGGCGGACCGACACTTTTAAAATCCTTAAACGTAGTAGCTCGTACTACTCCAAGATTTACGAGGATACTAGCCCCATTTCTATTAAACGCGACTGTTAACAAGTTAACAAACTCCTGCATTGGGTTTACCGGACCTCCCTCCGTTTGATTTACATTAGCATCTTGGTTTCGTTGTCTCTTTCTTGGCGGCATTTTGTTGCTACAATAAACAACACATCATTATTACTCTTTTCGTATTACTTAGTTATTATTCAAGATTAAACAATAACTTCAACATTCATTACTCAATATGTTCCGTAAAAAGGCTTATATTGATTTATTCCTTGTTGTATAATAGTACATCATTTACATTACACAGCCTAAGCTCATTACATTACTATTCCGCAATTGCTTTCCAAAAATTAGGGATTTACAAAAGACTACCCTTTCCTATATAAAAGAGGGTTTTACGTCACTACTAGATACACAATATTTACATATCTAATTCTACTCTAGCTACTACTAGATTACATATGCTGCTAGGCATTATCAAAATCTGCAGTGGTAAGACCGGTGATGTGACAACCCGATTTTTTCATAAGTTATTAAAATAAGAATTTAATAATTAAAATTCTTATTACGATGTGATTAATGTAACAATCCAGAATTTTAATTGTAATTATAAATATTTATTGAATTATATAAATATTTAATGGATGTGTTTATTGTTGAATAAATATTTGTTTAATTTGATTTGATTTGATTTGGTTAATTATTTGTTTAATAAATAATTAATGGGTTAAGAAAATTAATTGTTTTGAGATAATATTCTAATTTAATTTAATAATTAAGTTAGAGAGTTTATAATGATTAAATGATTTATTCAATAAATTGTTATTAGAATTAATTAAATTAAGTATGAAAACTTAATTAAATAAAGTGTGATAAATAACTATATTATAAAGGAGTTATTAAAATAAATTAAAGGAGATTAATTTAGTTTTTCCAAACAAGGCTTAAAGTCTTTAATTTTTAAAGAGTTTTGCCAAACGGAGCCGTATGGCTTTTGGTGTTATTTTGAATTTTGAATTATAATAAATTAAATAAATAAAATATAAATAATATATATATTTTTTAGTAACTGACAACTTATTAGTATATTAATTATAACGTCAGTTTTTAAAACATTTGAAAATAGTACGTTAGCTTTATTTTACGTCAATTGTGTGTGGTCTAAGACTGAGCCTAAGAAGAAAGAAAAGAAAAGAGTGTTCAGAGAATTTTGAGAGAGTTTGAGAGAGCTTGAGAGAGAATCAAGAGAGAAAGTTTTGAGTTCGTCAAGCGATTCTCAGTGATTATCAAGGATTTCTTAAGCAACAAAAGGTATGTTACACAACCTTAACATATAGGTTTTACGCTATAATTTCTAAGTCTCTGTGTTTCTGAATTTGACTGTAATATAAAGTTATTTATAAACTGTCTGTAAAACCATGTTTTTATAATTGGTTAGGAAATTATGTGTTTTGGTAATTATAATTGTTATACTTGCATATATATGAGTGTATGCTTAACATATAGATAAGATTGTATGCTAAATTAAGTCTACAAGAAAAGAAATTGGTTTTACAGTGAACACATGTATGAACGTGTTTTGTAGGATACCAAAATTAGTATTTGATTGTATGCTAAATTGTAAAATTGAACTGTGAATTGTTAATGGGTATGAAATAAAGAGAACTTAGTTTAAAAGAATCAAATTGGTGTATCATTATGATTACAGTGTTCATTGTGTCAAGAAATATCAAAAATGGAGTTTTTGGTTTTAAAATATGCTATTCCAGTATGTAATTTTTCTAGAATTATGGTTTAAGTTGTGTTAATTTAGTATTTGTACGCTTGGTGAAGTTTATGTGTAATTTGCATAAGTTATACATGTTAATTGGTGTTAGAAATTAAGTCATAACTTTTTTTTGTGTTTTGTTTTGGGGTGTTCAGAATTGAGAGCCTCAAAGACTAAGTTTCAAGGCCTCAAATTCAATTTAATTCAAGGCTAAATACTAAAATAGCTCAAAACTTAGCACCTCAAATAATGAAGTTCACAATAAAGTGCTGAAATTTGCGCCAATTGATTGGAATTCAACGACCAGTGCCACTTTCTCGCGCCCCAGCGCAGGAAAAGTGGTCTGGGTCAGATAGTTTTGACCTCCTGTAGTAAAATGGCCATAACTTTTTCATACAAACACCGATTGAGGTGATTCAAAATGATCCGGAACGAGGAGGAATAGACAAACAACTTTCATTCTTTAAGTGTTTCAATTTGAATTCGGGAACAGGGGTAAAAATGGTCATTTATGGGACTGATATGTATTAGGAGGCAATCGGAGGGCGTCGGGAATGCACATATGCAAATGTAGTGCCCTTGATGATAAAAGATGTTGTCCTAAGTTATAAAACATGAATATTAGTAAATATAATGGGATTAACATTAATAAATGATGTATTAGATAAGTTGTATAAGCATACTAAGCACACACATGAGAGACGAATCGGGCGTGTGACGAATGATCGTCGAAACGACGTGCCAAGTGTAAATAAACTTAAAAATTGTTTTAATTCAATTGAAATGAATATTATAAGATATGGAATGGATTTAATATAAAACTAATAAGTAGTCCTAGCAAGACTTAAGCACTTGAATGAACTTCGAATATGAAATATAGTGAGTTATAAGTCTAAAGTTAACACAATCAAATTGAACATTGTGTATTGATTAATAGGAAGGGTTATAGGATTTAGATTAAAGTTTACATTACAACTACTATGCGTTGCTATGTGACTAATAGTTGATGTGAATGATTATATAATTATGTAGGGCACGTGCAGTACAGATAACCGTAAGCTGTTAAACTGTTATTGGTAAACAACGATTAAGGCAAGTCTTTCGGTTCCTATTTGCTATGTGAACTTGATGATTAACTATTTTAAATCTTTATTGCAAAGAGCATGATGTGTTATATATATGTTGAAAGTATGAAATGTTAAAGTCAATTTATGAGTAAGGACTCAATCTTTATACATGTTATATGAATTGTAGCATGTATGTTATATGTTGAGCATGTTATTATGTGCTATGTGATGCATGAAAACTGTTAGATTTTGCTGGGCTGTCGAGCTCAACCTTGCAAATAACCACTTTTGCAGGTTAAAGATTTAAGGTAAAGTATGTGCTACTTGAAAGATATGAATGAGATGTGATACTTGAAGAATTATACACTTTTGTTGTGTTATTATTATTTGAACCATGTTTAAGGTTCCGAATAATGTATTAATGTTGAATTGTAATATCGTTTGCGATGTAATCTATTGTAGTAGTAAAATGATTCTGAGATATTTAGATGTAAAGGTTGGAAGTTTTGGGAACGAGGATAGTTTGTAATAGAAAATTTTAATTATTCCGCAAATTTCAAAGGTTGTATTATCATTTAATGATGTAAAATTAGAGGTTGAATGTATTATTAACGACCGAAGTCGAGAATTAAATTGTATGAATTTTGGGGTCGTTATAATTGGTATCAAAGCTGATAGGTTAGAAACCTTAGGTATGAGTACCTTAGGCTATAACCTTAGAGAAGAGAGGTTAAGATAATGAACGAATAAGCTCAAATAGAGTTTAAAAAATAAGAAGTAATTTATGAAATATATAAATAAGGGATTAAAACATGCGTGAGAGGATTCAAAGAATAATCTCGCAGAGTTATAAGGAATATGAAAGTGGGGTTACCCAACTCCAATAATAAGGATGTAAGGTGATAATAAATAGACAATATCTATAAAATGAGAATAATAAAGAAGTTAAGAATAAAAAGTTATATTTAGGTATGGTACAATTGTACTCTTTAATAGTTGATGTTGTTAGGTTTTCGTGAAAATCAAAGTAGCAATCAAATTGCAAAATATAGCGGAAGCGAGATAAAATTAGATTTTAAAATTTTTCACAAACCAATTACCCGGATCATCCTTTATGCATATTATTAATTAAAACGAAGAATAAGAAATTATGAAATCATACCCTTGTAGAAACGAGCTTCCTCGTGTACGAGTTCACCTCCTACTTCTCATGATCTCTTTGAATCTCCGGTTGATTCCTTCCTTTGATCAATGTAAGCCACCCAAGTGTATGGCCTCTATAGGTGATCCACCAAGGAAGAGGAATTTTTCAAGAAGAAGGATTTGGCTCAAACCCTAGTTTTTCCTATCCGAATAAGAAAAGGGTGTACTCTCTAAAACTTGAATTACGTTTATCGATATCTAATATAAGACTCTCTTATAAAGATATCATGTAACCCCATTTTAATTAAAATAAGGTACTATTTATTTAATTAAACTCTTTTAATTAAATGGGCTCCCTAATCCTATTAGGGTTAATTAATTAAACTCCTTTAACTAATTTTCTTTCCTAATCCAATTAGGAATAAATGAGAGTACTAATATTAAATTAATTCCTAAACCTTTTAGAAATTAAAATAATAATAATTGTAATAATATTAATAAGACTCCTCTTATTAATTTATATTTAATATTTCTAAAATATTAAATGATAAATATTAAGCTATTTAATTTATTCTATCACCATAGATTAAATTAAATATACTTAATACATTATTACAATTATGTCATTAACTTCTTAAATAATTATTCTTCCTTTTATGGTGTGACCCTTTAGGTTCTCCATATTAAACCGGTTGTGAATAAATCAATTAGAACAATTCTAATCTCATTTAAATAAATAAATTAAACAAATAATTTATTTAAATAAATAATATTTATTCTACAATAGGATAAGCCTCCTATCGATCAACGACTTTCCGGATAATATAGATTTCAACATTAATCATAAAAGAACCTTTGAGTAAATAGTTACCGTACAATTCAATCCTTCCACCATACAATGTCCCAATTAAATATAAGACATGGAATTATTTGTCAAGTCTTATTTTTTTAATTATATGTATTTCAATTCCTAAATGAATAACTCCCGAATGAATGCAAATTAGAAACTACTTTCTAATTTCATTCCACCTTAACCAAGGATTCTGGGTTGTCATTTATCGAATCACATAGACATTTCTCCTTTTACTAGAAGTGGTAGATTCTTTATTGATCATTCATTATCTTCATATATAACTTATTACACCCAAGCATACCCTTTGATATACTCTAAGAGTCTTAAGGAATAAGTCAAAGTGTAATTCATTATATATAAGATACTATGATGATCTCAAGTCTAAGGATCATTTGTACTACTATCACTACAGAATTCCTATCGATGTAGTAAGTAAAACTCCATTAGGTATTCCTTAGCGAGTCACGTTCAAAGAACTTATTCTCTAATAAACACCTACATACTTGCTTTTAGTGTCTCCACACAAATGATCATGAGATCAATCATCCTCATCCAATGAAAGCAAGCAACGATGCACCAATCTATCCGGATTCACTAATCCCCAATTTAGTAATCCAATGATTGGGAACTATTTTAGTTTTAAGCTTTCTAAGAATTTAGATCTCATTAGAATGATCATCATCATTATTCTAAAAGCGTTGCTTAAAACTATGGGTTTATCACATATTATTAAAACAAAGACCATGTAGATAATAAATGCCTTTAATAAATAATTCTTTTATTAATAAATAAATAAGATTGATTACACAAGATATGCTTTATCATCATACATGATTGGCTTGTATGCATAATACTTTCAATCTCCCACTTGCACTAAAAGCCAATCGCCGTGGTATCTCATACCCATCTTCCTTAAGTGACGATCAAACTGCTGTTGTGTTAACGCTTTAGTAAATGGATCTGCAATATTGTCTTGAGAGTCCACACGCTCCAGGGTGACGTCTCCTCTTTCAATGATCTCTCTGATCAAATGAAATCGTCGCAACACGTGTTTGGATTTCTGATGAGACCTGGGTTCCTTAGCTTGCGCAACAGCTCCAGTGTTGTCACAGAATAAAGGCACTGGTCCTTTAATGCTAGGAACCATACCAAGTTTGGTAATGAACTTCTTCATCCAAATGACTTCCTTTAGCAGCTTCACTTGCGGCTATGTACTACTTCCTCATCAATGAATCAAGAATCGTTTGTTTGCTTGGAACTTTTCCAACTCATCGCGCCACCGCTTAAGGTAAACACATACCCCAAACGGATTCTATCATCATCTTGGTCTGCTTTGAAAACTTGAGTCTGTGAATCCTCTAGTTTTAATTCGGACCCACCGTAGACAAGAAAATACATCCTTAGTTCTTCTTAAGTACTTTAGGATATTTTTCACCGCCTTCCAATTGTTCTTCTCTGGATTCGACGATATCTCCGCTTGTTACACTAAGTGCATGAGCGACATCTGGTCTAGTACATATCATACTGCATACATGATAGATCCTATTGTTGAGCATAAGGAATCTTACTCATACTGGTTTCTCTCCTCAGTGTCTTTGGGGCTTGTTTCTTGGAGAGATGTATTCCATGGCTCATCGGCATGAGACCTCTTTTGGAATCTTCCATGCTAAACCTTTTAGCATCATGTCAATGTCACGCTCCTTGGGATAAGCCAAGCATCCTATTAGATCTATCTCTATAGATCTTTATCCCCAAAATATAGGATGCTTCTCCCAAGTCCTTCATGGAGAAGTGTTTAGATAACTTGATTTTAATTGTTTGCACAAGATAGAATATCATTCCCTATCGGTAATATATCATCAACATATAATACAAGGAATGAAATAAGCGCCCCACTAACCTTCTTGTACACACATGGTTCATCCTCATTTTGATAAAATCAAACTTTTGATTGTCTCATCAAACGGATGTTCCACCCACGAGAAGCTTGCTTTAATCCATAAATGGATCGTTGTAGCTTACAGACTTGATTTGTTCCAACCTTTGAAACAAATCCTCTCGTTGTGTCATATATACATCCTCCTCAAGTTTTCCATTGAGGAAGGCCGCTTTCACGTCCATCCGCCAGATTTCGTAGTCATGGTAAGTCTGCAATCGCAAGCAAAATCCGAATGGACTTGAGCATTGCTCTTCGGTGAGAAGGTTTCGTCATAGTCAACTCCTTGTCTTTGTTTGAAACCTTTTGCAACCAATCGGCCTTTATAGGTCTCTATCTTGCCGTCTGCTCCAGCTCTTTCTTTTAAAGACCCATTTACACCCAATAGGCTTAATGCCTTCGGTGGTGAGACCAAAGTCCATACTTGGTTCTCATACATGGAGTCCATCTCAATTTCATGGCTTCTTGCCATTTCTCCGAGTCTTTACTACTCATAGCTTTGCTCAGTAATTCAATGGATCATCATCATCTATGATGCATATCTCATTGTCATCTTCTATGACAAGTCCATACCGTCTGCATCTTTGGTATTCTTCCATTTACTGAATAGGGTGTGGTGCGTAAGGAATCCTACTTGGTTAGGTACCTCACTTTGATCTCGTAGTTTTGTGGTTCTTGAACTTCTTCAAGATATATCTTATTCCCAATCGACCCTTCAAGGATAAACTCCTTTTCCAAGAAGCGCATGTTTCGCAACAAACACCTTTTGATCACTGGATGATAGAAATAATACCCCGATGTTTCTTTAGGGTATCCCACAAATCTACATTTGTCGGATCTATCTCTGCACTTTATCGTTTCAAACTTTTTGACATAAAATTGGACAACCCCAAGTCTTAACATGCTTAAGATTTGGTTTCCTCCCCATCCATAACTCATATGGGGTCTTGGGGACGGATTTTGTAGGTACCTTGTTAAGTAGGTATCTGCACCGATTCTAGGGCATATCCCGAGAAGAAACCGGAAGGTCGGTAAAGCTCATCATAGATCGAACCATGTCCAACAATGTTCGATTTCTCCTTTCGAGATACACCATTCATTTGTGGCGTCCCCGGTGGAGTCCATTGTGAGATTATACCATTTTCTTTTGAGACAATTGAGAAACTCACCACTTAAGTATTCTCCTCCTCGATCGGATCGAAGAATCTTAATACTCTTACCAGTTTGCTTCTCAACTTCACTTCAACTCTTTGAACTTTTCAAATGATTCAGATTTGTATTTCATTAAATACACATATCCAAATCTTGAGTGGTCGCCAAATGAATGTAATAAAATAAGAATACCCTCCTCGTCAAGCGGTTAGTTGTCATAGGTCCACATACATCTATGTGTACCAACCCTAACAACTCAGTAACTCTTTCTCCTTTTCCACTAAAAGGAGATTTAGTCATTACCCATGAGACAAGATTCACAAGTTGGATATGATTCATAATCGATAGCTCTAGAGCCCATCTTTATGCAACTTGGATAATCTTGTTTCATTAATATGACCAAGTCTACGATTGCCACATGAAGGTATAATTAACATCATCTCTTTTCCTTTTATTAGTTTGTTCAATTTGAAATATATTTTCATGCAAGTCAAGTATATAAAGTCCATTTCAGTAAATTACCAACATCATATAAAACATTATCATTATAAATGGAACAACTGTTGTTCTTTATTATAATATTAAAACCATCCATATCCAATACAGAGATAGAAATAATGTTTCTAATGATATTTGGAACAAAATAACAATTATTTAAATTAATGAACTTGCCGTAAGCGATCTTAAACAATAAGTCCTCACAATTAATCAAAGAACCTTTGCTCCATTTCCCACTCGTAGAGCGACCTCATCCTTGCTTTCAACTTTTCTACTTGACCGGTCCCCTCGTATTATTATTATATGTGAGAACCACATCCCAGTATCAATACCCAAGTAGAAGATTGACTTTCGAAAAATTAATTTCAATCATAAACAAACCTTGATTAGGATTCAAGCTTCTCAAGCTTCTTCTACTTTTGTTCATGCGAGTAATCCTTGCAGTTCCTCTTCCAATGACCTAGGCTTTATTGCAATGGAAGCAAATTCCTTTGCTAAATTGGATCGAGGTTTCTTTTGATCCTTCATTTTCGCCTTTCCTTAGCCTTCTTGGATTTCTTCTTTTCGTAAGATACCTTGGGCCTCTTCCTTTTCTTGGAAGAATCATCCACCAAAGAAGACATGGTTCTTCTTGGATGGGAAGTGACCTTCGTGAGCTTTCAACATGTTAAGTAATTCGAGCAAGTGACATCCAACTTATTCATGTGAAAATTCACAACAAATTGTGAGAAGGTGTCAGGGAGTGACTGCAAGACTAAATCTTGACTCAACTCCCCATCCATGACGAACCCAAGCTATCCAAGACGTTCAATCAGATTGATCATCTTTAGGACATGAGTCTCAACGGCGGTGCCCTCGGTCATCCGAGATCGGAAGAGCTCCTTAGATATTTCATATCTATCGGTCCTACTTTGCTCACCATACAACTCTCCAAGTGCGAGAGCATAGTAGGAGCATCCATGTTTTCATCTTGTGGCTGAAGCTCGTTACTCATGGATGCGAGCATGATGCATTGAGCCACGATGATGCATCATCTTGCCACCGCTTAAAAGTAGCAATCTCTTCCTCGGAGGTCGCTCTCTGCAACTTTTGCAAGTCTGGTAAATTTAGACATAAGAAATCTTTTCAAAGTGAGAACAATTCTCGATTCCTTAACCATCCAGTGTAGTTCGGTCCCAATTAGGTTTATTAGTATCAAGTATGCTTCATGATGAAATTAGTGAATGTGACATTTTCAAAATTACGCATGTAAAAAGACAATATTTTAGCAAACATTCATTTATTAATTACCAAAATAAATTAGGTCTTATTTTATATTGGTATCTCCCACTATTTTCTTCAAACTATATTACCCTCATTTATATAGTTCGGCAAAATCTAATTAAAGTTTTTGCTAGTGAGAATAAGGATCCCATTTCAAATATATATAGCCTTGTGGTGACACAACAAACTATATATAAATAAATAGGTAGACAACTCCTTGTCAATTACATCAACATGTAACTCCTTATGTTTTGCCTCTTGGATTATTTTGATCAAGTGGTGGCACATCCGAATCAAAATTATCTAAGTTAAGTCCAACCTAACACTTCCATATATTCAAAAAGAAAAATATCGCCCTTGTGGTGACACAACAAAACAATATTGTTCAATTTTCTTTATAAGCATCAAATGTGATAAATTAACATCTTAAATACTTAATACTTGCCTTGTGGTGACACAACAAACTCATATTAAATATTTAATACTCTATTAATTTTATCATGCTAGAAAACAACGTTCGATATTCTAAATACCTTTGAACGCTTAAGACTTAATAAAAAACTTTGAGGATTTGTTATTATTAGTCTCATCTTGTTTAAGCGCATGCAAATATATATATAAAATACGCGTCATATTATTAAAACATGCGAAGCATGTTTGCATAATATATAATATATATACTACTAGCATGCACATATAGAATACTATATTCTACCCGGATTGATTATGGACTTTTATTCTAGTTTGGTTCACTAGAGCCACCAAGTGAACCAAAAGGTCAAACCCTAGGGTGCAAAGAATAAACATTTAAATATAACTATTACATTTAAACCCTGGGCTCCATTACAAACGGGTCTTCAAGCGCTCCTTGATCTTGGTCTTGGTTCTTCTAAAAATTCTAACTAATCCTATTACATTAAACTATTTAATTTAAATAGAAACCTTGATCGTGATCGAGGGAAGTACATATATAGAGAGATAGAATTTACATCAAGAAGAAAACCGAAAAAAGGCGAGTCTGCAGAGACCCCATTTAATAAAACCCATTCATTCAAACATCCAACTAAAATAAATCCAATCATATTGGTCAATTGTCCATAATCAATCCCATTTATTATCATACATATATCATCGTATGTATCGATAAATTAAATCATTCCATATATATATGAGTATCATTTAATGGGCAATTTTATGTTGCATGAAATCCAATTTCAAGATTAAAATAAACTCTTTTATTTTAATTATAAAATTATTAAAATTAATATATATATATATATATATAACAATTATATATATATATATATAATAATTGTCCTACTTGTATTAATACAAAGAAAACCGGACATAGCTTTGCTTCTCGGTCAAAATGATGCCAAAAAAAATTCTGGACAAAAACTGCTGCCACGTGGACAGCAGCTGTTGATTCACGCCAAAATAAAATTTAGCTGCAACTTTGATATGATTATATATATATCTTATATATATATAATAAAATCCGGGTCTCCTCTTTTTTTTTTTTTTTTTTTTTTTTTATAACAGCACCTGCTTTGCATGTTACGCGGAAAAGACAAAACCGGAAAGAGGAAAAAAAAAATTGCGAAACGGTGCAGCCCAAAAAAAAAAATCGGCATTTTTTTTTTTTTAATAATAATTTTATACAACAAGTTATGCCCAATAAATTATTCAAAATACATACCCATACATATATGGAATCAAAATAATTAATAATTCGCATAAAGTTTGGCTCATGATACCAATTTGTTAGGTTTCGTGAAAATCAAAGTAAGAATCAAATTGCAAAATATAAGCGGGCGAGATAAAATCGATTTTTTAAAATTTTTCACAAACCAATTACTAGGATCATCCTTTATGCATATTATTAATTAAAACAAAGAATAAGAAATTATGAAATCATACCTTTGTAGAACGAGCTTCCTCCTCGAGTGCGAGTTCACCTCCTACTTCTCGCGATCTCCTTGAATCTCCTATTGATTCCTTCCTTTGATCAATGTAAGCCACCCAAGTGTATGGCCTCTATAGGTGATCCACCAAGGAAGAGAATTTTTCAAGAAGAAGGATTTGGCTCAAACCCTAGTTTTTCCTATCTGAATAAGAAAAGGGGTGTACTCTCCAAAACTTGGAATAGCGTATATCAGATATCTAATATAAGACTCCTCTTATAAAGATATCATGTAACCCCATTTTAATTAAAATAAGGTACTATTTATTTAATTAAACTCTTTTAATTAAATGGGCTCCCTAATCCTATTAGGGTTAATTAATTAAACTCATTTAACTAATTTTCTTTCCTAATCCAATTAGGAATAAATGAGTACTAATATTAAATTAATTCCTAAACCTTTTAGAAATTAAAATAATAATAATTGTAATAATATTAATAAGACTCCTCTTATTAATTTATATTTAATATTTCTAAAATATTAAATAATAAATATTAAGCTATTTAATTTATTCTATCACCATAGATTAAATTAAATATACTTAATACATTATTACAATTATGCCATTAACTTTTAAATAATTATTCTTCCTTTTATGGTGTGACCCTTTTAGGTTCTCCATATTAAAACCTATTGTGAATAAATCAATTAGAACAATTCTAATCTCATTTAAATAAATAAATTAAACAAATAATTTATTTAAATAAATAATATTTATTCTGAATAGGGATAAGCCTCCCTAGCTATCAACGACTTTCCGGATAATATAGATTTCAACATTAATCATAAAAAGAACCTTTGAGTAAATAGTTACTGCATGCAATTCAATCCTTCCACCATACAATGTCCCAATTAAATATAAGACATGGAATTCTTTATCGAAAGTCTTATTTTATTTAATTATATGTATTTTGATTCTAAATGAACAACTCCCAATGAATGCAAATTAGAAACTACTTTCTAATTTCATTCCACCTTAACCAAGGATTCCTGGGTTGTCATTTATCGAATCACATAGACATTTCTCCTTTTACTAGAAGTGGTAGATTCTTTATTGATCATTCATTATCTTCATATATAACTTATTACACCCAAGCATACCCTTTGATATACTCTAAGAGTCTTAAGGAATAAGTCAAAGTGTAATTCATTATATATAAGATACTATGATGATCTCAAGTCTGAGGATCATTTGTCTACTATCACTACTGAAATTCCTATTGACAGTAAAGTAAAACTCCATTAGGTATTCCTTAGCGAGTCACGTTCGATGAACTTATTCTCTAATAAGCACCTACATACTTGCTTTAGTGTCTCCACACAAATGATCATGAGATCAATCATCCTCATCCAATGAAAGCAAGCAACGTATGTACCAATCTATCCGGATTCACTAATCCCCAATTTAGTAATCCAATGATTGGGAACTATTTTAGTTTTAAGCTTTCTAAAATTTAGATCTCATTAGAATGATCATCATCATTATTCTAAAAGCGTTGCTTTAAACTATGGGTTTATCACATATTATTAAAACAACACCATGTAGATAATAAATGCCTTTAATAAATAATTCTTTTATTAATAAATAAATAAGATTGATTACACAGTATATGCTTTATCATCATGCATGATTGGCTTGTATGCATAATACTTTCAGATGTATGGTATCTGGGCTAAACGATTCCTTCATAGAGCGGAGGTATATACGAACTAGCAACTCGGAACCTAGTTTGTTGGTTGTTTGTGGGAAACCACTCAGCGTACCATATTGAAACTGTTAGAGACTCGATGTGTACCAAGTATACAAAGTGGATACGTATGATGAAAATGTGGAACTCGAATGAAATGTTGAGCAATGTAAAGGAAGTTAGAAATTCTTAAAGGAAGAATTGTTTTGTAAACAAAAAGATTCAAAGAAGAATCTTGAAGAGATATAAAGATAAGAAATGGGAGTTGCCTAACTCCAATAGACAAGAAAACGAATAATGATGAATACACAAAATCTGGAAGATTAAAAGCATAAACAAAATCGTAAATGATGAAAAAGGAAATAAAGATGATCGTAAAACAAAATGATCACGAGTTAAGAAAAGAATTTTAAGGGAGATGATTATAGAATAAGATCACGACGTGATCTGTTTAAGTTATAAAAGGAAGATGGTTTGTAATGTTTGAATAATTATAGCTTGATGTTATGAAGATGATGTACTATGATATAGTACAAGACAAACTCACGAGGAGTTATAGATAATGTGATACGAGGAATTCATATTGAGCAAGTTAAGGGTATGTTGTTAAGAGTAAGATAGAGTTATGTGGGATTTCAATTGAGGACTCGTGTGATGGCTTAGTTGTACAAACCTTTGTATGGGCGAGGGTTTTGTGCTTGCACTCAGTTTATTACATTGATAATCATTGGAATGTCGATGTCGCGCTATCAATGTATGTGTGGTGAAACGGTGATTCTTTTCCTATATGTATATTTGATAATTAGAAACTATTAAGATTAGTCAGATATTATTAGGATTAGGTGCAATTCTTAAAACTAATGCTATTGTAAGTTTGTGACTCATAATAATATGGTATGCTAGAAAAGTGGTCTGGGTCGGACAGTTTTGACCTCCTGTAGTAAAATGGCCATAACATTTTCATACGAACTCCGATTGAGGTGATTTAAGATGATCCGAAACGAGGACGAATATACCTACAACTTTCATTCTTTAAGTTTTTCAATTTGAGGTCGGAAACAGGGGTCAAAATGGTCATTTGTGGGACTGATATGTATTAGGAGGCAATCGAAGGGCGTCGGGAATGCACATATGCAAATGTAGTGCTCCTGACGATAAAAGATATTGTCCTAAGTTATAAAACATGAATATTAGTAAATATAATGATGCTTAACATTAATAAATGATGTATTAGATAAGTTATATAAGCATACTAAGCACACACATGAGAGACGAATCGGGCGTGTGACGAATGAACATCGAAACGTCGTGCAAAGTGTAAATAAACTTAAAAATTGTTTCAATTCAATTGAAATGAATATTATAAGATATGGAATGGATTTAATATAAAACCAATAAGTAGTCCTAGCAAGACTTAAGCACTTGAATGAACTTCGAATATGAAATATAATGAGTTATAAGTCTAAAGTTAACACAATCAAATTGAACATTGTGTATTGATTAATAGGAAGGGTTATAGGATGTAGATTAAAGTTTACATTACAACTACTATGTGTTGCTATGTGACTAATAGTTGATGTGAATGATTATATAATTGTGTAAGGCACGTGCAGTATAGATAACCGTAAGCTTTTAAATTGTTATCGGTAAACAACGATCAAGACAAGTCTTTCAGTTCCTATTTGCTATGTGAACTTGATGATTAACTATTTTAAATCTTTATTGCAAAGAGCATGATGTGTTATATATATGTTGAAAGTATGAAATGTTAAAGTCAATTTATGACTATGTTGATTGATTAAAGCATGCTGATTGAGTAAGGACTCAATCTTTATACCTGTTATATGAATCATAGCATGTATGTTATATGTTGAGCATGTTATTATGTGCTATGTGATGCATGAAAACTGTTAGATTTTGCTGGGCTGTCGAGCTCAACCTTGCAAATAACCACTTTTGCAGGTTAAAGATTTAAGGTAAAGTATGTGCTACTTGAAAGATATGAATCAGATGTGATACTTGAAGAATTATACACTTTTTTGTGTTATTATTATTTGAACCATGTTTAAGGTTCCGAATAATGTATTAATGTTGAATTATAATATCGTTTTGCGATGTAATCTATTGTAGTAGTAAAATGATTCTGAGATATTTAGATGTAAAGGTTGAATATTTTGGGAACGAGGATAGTTTGTAATAGAAAATTTTAATTATTCTGCAAATTTCAATGGTTGAATTATCGTTTAATGATGTAAAATTAGAGGTTGAATGTATTATTAACGACATAAGTCGCGAATTAAATTGTATGAATTTTGGGGTCGTTACAGGTGATAACATCACACCGTATCAAGAATACCTCCGCCTCTTCTATTGGATACCCACTACTGTCTGCTGAAATCATTATGAGAACTCCTATGAATATAGGACATTCTCCATATCTTTTGTTTCTTGGTCTTTAGCTCTCCTCTGAGCTTAAAGACCTCCTATTTTAGCTCATGGACCTTGTCCTTGGCTAAAACTCTCTCGTCATGTTCCTGTTCACACATCGACTCAATATTTGTCTTATCGTACAAGACAGTATGGAGCTCTGCCTTTAGCTCCTTCACCTCCTGACAATAATGAAGGTTTCTATCTAGCACTATCATAAACAGTGACATCATCATATTTCCCTGGGGTGTCTCTTTAGCAAGTGCTACCGGGTTGAAGGACACTACCTCTGCCTCTTCTTCTGACATACTGTCAAAATACCGACATTAAGTCATGGTTCTCCAAGTCTCCAGACTCAATCACCACCACTTTTAGCTCCTCTGCTATTGGGTTCGGTATAACCTCTATCTGATTGGCCGATTCTTCACTTTCTACCTGTACATCTCTATAAATTTCATTTCCTCCTGACATCTACAGCAAAACAATTAAATTTGATTAGTACACGTCAGTAGAATAATAAAAGCGCATATCATATATATAATGCATTTTTAAGGTTAATTTCATATTTTACTTCTTTGACTTCTCTTAAGGTTATGACTTATGGTTTTAATTCTCCCCTTAAGTTTTATAACCTAATGCTTTGATACCAACCTATGACGCCCCCAAATCTGAGTATCTTCCAACCCGATATATGGTGCTACACGGTGCTACAGTTCTCACAAACATTCAATTGAAATGCCTCAAAAGAATGAATATGTCTTATATATATTCCAAAATAATAATACCATTCCCCAGGTTCTTAATAACTGTTACATTTATTCTTGTCATAATATCAAATATTAACATCATTCACCTATACTATTATATAAGTAATTTACATGTTCGCCTTAGCCTTCCCTTTATCCTTGCCGGATCCTTCGGTCCGTTCGGTCTTAGCTGCATTCATATGGTTCAAGCAAGAGTGAGCATAACACGCTTAGCAAGTACAACAAATTCATTTAACAATATGCTTGAATCATACAAATTATATATCTTTAATAACTAAACAATAGTTATGAAGTACTATCGATAATTCAAAATAGCACTTCTCTTTTCTTTAAAACATTTTACAATGACATCCTTCAGTAAAACATCAATTCCGATCCAAGACCTTGAGCATTTCATACTTTCTTTGAAAAGGACAACCCGACACTAAGTCCGTAAGTCCAACATTACTTACGAGCACATCTAGGTGATTAGCATATAGTATTCTATGTTGATCAACACTACATTCTTTAAATGTATGTACGTTTAAGTTGTGGCAACCTTACGTGCCTGTCGTTTGATGACAAAACATTTGTTTAGCATACTCAGTCTTCATTCAAAAATCATACCAATATAGTTTGGTTAAACATTGACCATACTTCAATAGATTATAAGAAATCCAACATATCGTAAGTCTAGCTAAAAGAATTGGCTTTGACTTCATCATACATCAATTCATGTGTAAGAATATATGAATCACAAAACCTGTCTAGATTGAACATAGACAAGGGTTAGAACACTTGCCTTCAGCGTCTGCTACTGTTATTACCCGTTCACTTTAATTCTTTAAAGTCTCTATAATATATGATCACATAACATACCATATTAGGTCATGAATAAACATACATGGTTCCTAATGAATCCTACCCTTCTTCTCAATCTAATCATGACTTAGATTTGTTATTATTGGTTCCGGCTTACTATTATAACTTACATCATCTTTACCAACTTCTTTCTCTTCTATAACTTAACTGAAATTATTATTAATATCACTCGTTTCGAGTTAATCATCCTTTCTCACGGCTTACTAACTTTCTTTACTGTACAAACCTTAAGGTTGGCACTGCGGCGCGGGTTTCCAGTGTCTCAGATTCGGTCTTGGCACTGCGGCGCCAATCTCAGTACTGAGACTCGCACTACGGCGCCACTTCCTAGTATGTCATATTCCTACCTTGCTCTGCTGCGGGCTACAACTCTCTGGATGGCGCCGCGGCGCTGACCCTGAGCCCCAAAAAATTTGTACAATTATTTTACTTGGTGAACTTCTCGGGCTCATAAATTCTTTGTTATAAGTCCGATTTGGCTCGTTCAAAAGCCATTAGCTCACAAATTATATACTGTACGTGTTCATTTAAGAATTTTATATTTTTGACTTCGTTAACTAAAAATTCACCTTTGAGTTCATTTTTAACAAAAACGATAAAGTTTCGTGAACGTTCAACGCTCGTTTCTTCGTTTTAAGTCGAAATCCGATCATTTTCGAGTCCGCAACTCTATAATGCCAAATAAGAATTGTCTCCATCAAAAACCAATGTTTTCGAGCTCAATATCAAAATTCGACTTCCATTTCGAGAATTTTATGAATTCGACGATTATCGTTTAATCGTGTGAATTCTGGCATAACTTCTTTACTTATGATTCGTTCATCATTTCAAATGGATTATTTCCATCATATTAACATCTTAACCTGCTCATTTCATTAACTTATTTACATGATAAGTTATTACTTGTGCTTCATGAGTTTATAACTTATTAAAGTATAAACTACTTATGTTTTCATTTCACATGACTTATGATAGATTAAGTCTTCTAACCATCATTCTTACATCCTTTTATCATACAAACTTAATTCTTATAAACATGTTACAAGTCTTACAAGTTCTTCCTTAGTTCATAACTTATCTATGAACAAAGTGCTTATTCACAGCATAATAAGACTTAAGTCCTTTGATTATTCATTCTTATCATTTCTTAGCATACATGTCTATCAATTAAAACTTCTCTTATCAACCTACAATTGTAGAGATGGAAGATTAATGACATAGGATCATTACCTTTGATGATAAAGCTTATCTTCTTCTTTTCTACTTAATGCAAGTCTAGCTTATTCTTACTTATTCTCTCTAACAATTAAGTTGAAAGTTGTTGGATGAAAGTTAACAAACAACAATGAAATCCAAGCTTTCTTATTTATAGGAAAACCAAGGTTAGGGCATATTAGTCAATACCCCAATCCCACCTCCTTACTATTCATTACCTATGCACTAAGTTAACTTGCTCATCAAATTAATTACTTGGCCATCACACTCTTTTCATGGTCACCAAGATTAACCATATGATCGTGGGTTGCCCCATGGGTCACCCTAACCCATTGAATTAATAGTTTGGGCTTTAGGTTTAATTAACTTATCCTACACTTGGGCTTGTATTAAAAAACTTAATTGAACTTTACCATTACTTACACTTGGGCTTGCACATTAACTTCTATTGGACTTTATAAATTGCCACACAATCCTACAAGTCCATTTCATTTAGCTTAAAGCCTTATAACGTATTGTTTACGTATTATTCTCGTATTCTAACTCGTATACTCATTCATAATATACGATATACCATCATTCATACATACTCGTATAATACTTCGTATCCATTTCCTCGTACAATACATATGTATTATACGATCATCATTTTAGCTCCTTAATGTTTTATTTTCCCTAACGTTCTCGAATTAAGTCCGCTTGCAAAAAACTACGTTTTCCATACTTGAATTATTATTACACAATCCATCTCACCTCGATATTCTATCGTTATATATTTCTCAGAAGTTCAAAAATTCCCGACAAGAAATTGATGAATAATGTTTTTCAAAAAAATTCTTGAAAAACTTTTATTTTCGTCTTGGAAATTCAAACACTTTAATTCCTTTACGTAGTCGAAATACTATAACGTTCTGACGTTTTTAGGTTATAGAACGATATTCATCTTACGAACACGTAATAATAACAAATAATATAATTTTATTCATTATTTAATTAAGTAAAATTATTTTACAATGGATCCGAATTTCTCGGTCGTTACATGTGTGGCCTTGTGGCACAAGCTAGAGTGTTGAAGTATATTGCAGTTGCTCCGGAGTTTGCTGCACTTTGGTTTGAGGTGGCTGAAACTGCATGTTGCTATGAACTTGCAAATGGTCTTAATTATTAATCATTGTTATTTTTCTTTAGCCTGTCTGTTGGGATTTTGTTAGCAACAGTTGGTTAGTGGTTCCCCTATCACATCTTTGTTGGGCATTTGGCCTTGTAATGATTATAGTTATGACATCATAGGGTATGTCATATGATGTCTGTGTTATTTCTTATTAGGGTTTTTCCCATGAGGTTGTATAAAAAATATGTTATAGAATATGAGCCATTACAGTTTGAGAAAGACTTGTCATATGAAGAAGTCCATGTTCAAATTATCGACAGGAAAGAGCAAGTACTAAGGAATAAAGTGATACCTTCTGTCAAGGTAATCTGGAGAAACCACAATGCTGAAGAAGCTACGTCGGAACTTGAAGATGTTATGATGAGAAATTATCCTCAATTTTTTGCTTAATCTTGTACAGCGATTTTGGGGATAGAATCCTGTTAAGGAGAAAAGAATGCAACGAATAAATTTATCGAGTCGTGATTCTGGGGACAGAATCCTTTTAAGGAGGGAAGGATGTAACGATCGAAATTTTTGTAATTAATTTAAATATTTATTAAATTAAATAAATATTTTAAATAATTTATTTATTGAGAAAAATAAATAATTAATGAAATTGTGGTGCAATGATTTAGTTAAGTGTGTACGTTAACTAAATTAATTAATGGTAATTTTATTTATTTGAAGATTTAATTTAATGAAATAATTAAATTAAATGAATCGTTTAATATTTAAGAAAATAATTAAATTAAATAAAATGATGTTCTAGTCTAATTTAATAATTAAATTAGATATATAATGATTTATTAAGTATAAAATATTATAATTATAATTGTAAGTTATTTAAATTAACTAAATTAAAGTGTGACACAAGAACTATATAATATAAAGATTATAAAAATAAATTGAAAGAGGGGGCAAATTCTATGTAGCCAAACACAGCCTTATGGCTTTTGGCCTAACATAACCGATAAGGCGTATTATTTTTTTACCTGACGTACGTGGGGGAGAGGGAGGCCAGTTTATATTACGCGCATAATTCCTAAGGCTAACTAAGAAAAAAACACAGAGAGTTTGGTGAGGAAGAGAGAAAACATAGTGAAGTTGACAAAGAAATTCTCTGTGATTTTGTCAAAGAAGAAGGAGAAGGATTACTAAAACCTTGTGATCATCTTGCAAAGAAATCGAGTATTGAAGGTATAAAAACCTAAATTTATGTTCTAAATTTCTAATATAAAATTGTGTGAATTTGAATTATAATTGTTAATTAGTTGATATAATCCATTAGTTATCATCTATAAATGGTTTTTAGTAAGAGAAGTCATGAAAATCATGTTTGTGTTCTTGGTTTTTCTTGGGGAAAAGGGAAAGAATTGGTTAATGATTTGTTAAAATAATTGTTATTTGTGTTGAAGATGGTCTAAAATCTGATATATATTGCTTTCATTTGGTTTTGGAGTATCAAATTCATGAAAATTGGGTTTCTAGTAGAAGACTTTAAAAACAGTGTATATATGTGTGGAAATGGCTTAAATAAGTCCAAAATTTGATGTCCAATACTTGATAGAATTTGTAAATTTGTTGTGGATTGTGATAGTAAATTAAGAAACGAAAGCAACGTAGTTGGAATGGTGTCAATTGGTTAAGAAACGAAGTTTTGGCAATCAAATTCGCTAAAAGTATTAAGATATGAAGAAATTGGAAAAATAGGATGTTGATCCTTAAAAGTTAATTATATATAATGTTTATGTTGATAGAATTATGAAGTGCATGCTTATTGATGTTATTACAAAATTTTAGTTGTTAGGTTTTGTGAATTTCTATGGAAATTGGGATAAATTGGAGTGTTAATTAGTGCAAAAGCAATTTGAAGCTATCTGCAGCTTTTTATTCACAGTCTTTGGCGCAATTCTTGCAGGCATTACCAGATGAAAAATGGCACACCGCACCTATCGGTCTTCGAGATCCTGCCTTACCGGCAAATGTCGTCGGTGCCAAGGCTTGGGGCAATCTGACAATGACGTGCCTGCTCATTGGTGTACTTGAGTTCTAATTAATTACAGACTATATATAATACTAAGACCTAATCTAGTATGGTATGCATGATAAAGATGTTAAATCATAATATAATATACAATAACAGTTGGTTACGAGTGGTGATACCAAAAAGTGAGGATTTTAAATGATCATTTAAATAAGTTATGTTTACAAGAGTTAGAGGTGAATGATAAAGCTTATATTAGGCGATAATGAGATTTCAGATTCCTAAGAGTGGTTAACCAATATGATTAGACATTAAGTTATAGGTTATGGCTTAATTAATGGGTTGAACCTATAAAGCTAATGATAATATAAATAATTGGTATTGCAATTTCAATGGTATGTAGTAGGGTAATTGGCAAACGTTATTATACTTCTGTAGCTTACACACGAGGCAAGTTCCCTAACTTCATTCTCTTTATAATTAATGCAAGCTTCATAATTATGTTTATCCTTTGTTGTCAAGCAAGCTTTCTAAACCTAATTATCATTATTCAAGTTCTCAAATCCTATATTTAAGTTGAGAAAGCTTATTAATTCCATATTGTTATGATTATGCAAGCTCTTGTAATCTAATTCTTTACATCGAAGCGAGTTCCACATACTGGACTTTTGTTCTTGTTATTCAAGGCATATACTGTTTCAAATTCATTGATTCAAATGAGATTTTCCTAACTCTTTTTAATGTAGTTCTTTGCATATATATCATGTCTATTCAATTATATATTGTTGTTATTCAATCTTTGACTTAAATAACATTGTTCAATTCTATATTATCGTGTTGAACCTTCAAATAGCAAGCAAATTCTTATTGATTGGACTAATCTATAATTGAATAGTGTTCTAAAATTCTAGAACCACTGATAAGCGAGTTCCAAACTAAACTTTCTTTAGTGCAGAAATTCTAAATTCAAACTGAGACGAACAACCCTGACATAGGGGATTATGTACGTGTTAACATTTAGATGTTTGTGCATAATACATGGTACAAAGGGCTGATCCCCCTAAGTACGTAAAGAAGGGTCTGTATAGTCTAAATGACTATTAAGCTTGAGGTAATAATACCTAATTACCGGGGACATAGTTCGTGGTCTTAAGACCCTCAGATATAAATCTCGAACTTGCATTCTATTTTGATTCGTAGAACTTGTTCTCCATTATTCAACATTCGCTATCTAAGTTCATGTTGTTATTATTCTCTATAATAGTGGGCAATTGTTTACTCACTCTTGCAATTAACACTGGAGCTAAAGTTGAGAAAGTCGATGAGCCATCTTTCAGCAAAGGAAAGGGTAAGATGCTTAAATGATAAAATTTATGTGAATTATTTAAATGAATCGTGTTATAAGACTTATGTTAAATTATGATGTATTCTGCATACTTATATAATAGTTTAAGGTTAGATTACCTGGGATTGATTTAAGTTAATGTAACCCTTTAATGGGAAAGATTATTGTTTAAGTTATTTTATGTCTTTATCCTTTATATTGGGCAATTAAATGTAATTATTTTTGACAGTGAACACAAAATCCTATGGGAATGAAGTACCCGAATTTGGGGGTATCACAGAAATAACATACCCGCCATGGAAACATGAAATTTCCTTAGAAGCTGTACATAATCTGCAACTCTAGGTTTAGGCAATAGAATTGTAAATGAAGGAACTAGTGTATGCTTGTATGGGTTCCTATTACTTGACCAAGAGGAATAACCTAATCCAACCTTCCTTGTCTGGCTGGGAATTTGAATTGGGCTTTTGATTCCTTACTGATTTTTTTCTAACCCTTGTCCTGGTTGGAAACCTAAGGATATCATCTCTTGACTGGCCGACATTACATCGGGAGAAACTATGGGTTTCAAAGTTGGAGCCCCAATAAGTTGATAGTGAATGTTACTCACTTAAAGGGCTTGGAAGCTGATAGGATCAACTCCTTCATTGAAACTGATTAGAGGCATATACATGACCTGTTGATGAAGAGTGGATGGGATGACTCCCACCATATGAATCCAAGGTCTTCCCAACAGTAAATTATATCCTGTAGTGATTTTGAGCACTTGAAAGGATATGTAGAAGATATTTGAACAGGTTCCCTTTGGCAATTCAACCTCTCCTACAATATCTCGTCGAGACCCATCGAAGGCTCTTATGATTGTGTGGCTGCTTCAGATCCGATTGGGATTGATCTTTATTCTTAACAACGTGGCATATGGGCAGATGTTTAGAGATGATCATCCATATATTAGCACACCTCCGACCACATATCTGGAAGACATAACAGCTATGTGTAATGGCTTATAATAACCCGTCCCTTCGGGGGGTATGTCATCATCAGTGAAAGATATCCCATTGCTGTTGAAAATGTGATCTACCAGATGATGAAAGTTTTCAACATCCACTGTCTTTGGCAGGTGGGCTTCTTGCAATATCTTCATTAAGACATTCCGATAATCTTCAGAAGAGAATACCAAGTCCAGAATAGATATCTGTTGAGGTGCTTCTTTCAAGCTCCACACAACCTTGGCTTTATTATGTCCCATCATGCAGAGGAATTCTTCAATTTTCTTCATGAGCACTTTCCCCTTAGATCTGATGACTGGCTTCATCACTCGTTGAGGGAGATACAACGTGTTTTCCTTGGATACCACAACAGTTGTATTTGATGTTAATCCTTCAACCTCCCCATAGTTCCATGGGACTTTTTCAGGCTGGTGATAGGATATTGCGGTCTGAATTGCAATACCAGTGGTTCCGGTGCAGCCACCTTCAAAGGGTTTGTAACTCCTTTGAGCTTGATTATTTGAATTATAAGAGGTGTTGTAGATAAGTCTCCCTCAGAGGATATGACTGCTATGACTTTCTTCCATCTTTGTACTCCTAGAGGAAATGTCTTCCCACTCTCATGCAATACAGTGTCATTGTCTACCATTTGGAGGTCACCGATGTCAATCATATTTTGGATGAAATGACAAAGTGCCCAACAACTTTCATTGTTATGACCACGAGTATTGGAGTGATATTAATAGACCCCGATAGCATCAAATCTCTTTGAATGTGGATTGACTGGGGGTAGTAGTGCTATGATTTTTCCCTCATTGATCAACATCTGCAAGAGTTCTTCCATCGGTTGGCCCAAATGGGTGAATTCCCTTTGGTTAGCATAGTCCCCACGGGTTTGGGATATTGCTTTTCTTATAAGCTTTTCCCCTAAGATTTCATTCTCTTGGGCTTGTGTTTGATTTTTTGTGATAAGGGAGAGGAGACTCGCATGCTTTTGACTGAAAAACTGTCGTGTGACTTGGTGCTGATGTATCACCAGTTCTGCTTGTTGATTGACTTGTTTATCGATAGACTTCAACTCACGTTCTATCATAAATTGGAACTCTGAATAATCCCACTTATCAGAATTATCTTTGTTGGTTTGGGGAGAACCACCCACATATCTGAGGTATTTGGAACTCTCTCCACTCCCCCTGTTGATTATGTTAACATCCTCTTCCTTGTGTTGAGGGAGAGGGTTATCTTGAACATGTGGTTGCTTGGGCTTTGTAACCATGATCTCACCACTGTCTATTAAATCTCGGATCTTGTGCTTGAGGGTCCAACAATCTTAGGTGTTGTGACCCGGAGCTCTAGAATGGTAAGCACACTTCTTGCTTGTATTAAAGCCTTTTCCACTAGGATTGGCTGGTGGAAGGAGATGGGTAATTTTCTTCTGCGCTGTTAGAAGTTTGAAAATGTTTTCCAATGAGTCCCAAGGGTGTGAACACTCTTGGACTTCTGACTTATCTATTTTTTGGCAATGGAGGATTTGAGGATTGTGCTTGAAAAGGGGAATAGTTTCTCCTATGAATAGGCAAGTTTTGATTGCCTCTTTGAGTTTGTCTTTGCAGTACCAAGGATACATCATCTTCTTTCTTCTTAAGGACCCTTCGGGGGTTGTTCCCATAATTCCAGCTTGGATATTCTCAGCTACAACTTTTAAAGCGGTGAGGTCTTGGATATTCCCAAATTTTAACCCCATCTCTGCCATTTCTCCGTGCTTGGTCATTTTTGAGAATGGTTTTCCTATGCCTGCTAGGATCGTCTCATAAAATGAAGCTTCTTGAATGGCCTATGAAGGTCATCACCATCTCAGTCTCTGTCATGGATGGAATTACTTGAGCAGCCAGACGCCTCCATCTTTGGGCATACTCTCTGAATGACTCATTGTTTTATTTCTTGACTTTGGTAATATGATACCTATCTGGAGCCATTTGCATTTGAAAGCTATATTGATTGAGGAAAGCATGGGCTAATTCCTCCCAGCTATGGATTTTGGAGTTATCCAATCTAGCATACCATGCTCTGGCTTCTCCAGTTAGACTCTTTTGAAACAACTGCATTCTCAGTTTTTCATCTTGGCATAGGATTTGAGTTCTCTAATGAACACTTTTAAGTGAGTGTAGGTATCTCCCAATCCACCATATTTCTCGAAATCGAGAGCCTTGAATTTTTTCGGATAATGAACCCCATGGAAGATGCAAAGGTCTGAATAGGTAACACTTTTGTGCGTTCTAGTCCCTTTAATTGGTCGAATGGTCTCTTCCATTTGTTGAACCTTCTTTCGAATATCACCGGTGTCTTGATCTTCTTTAAGATAGGTGATCTCAGGGGTTTTGTTAGACTTCTCAGTCTGAGAGTTAGGTATTGGGACTTCTCTGTCCGTACCCTGGATTCCTCCCTGTGTAGAGAATTTGGTTTGGATTGGTATTTGTGGACCCTGAGTTTGTTTGTTTAACTCTTTCAGAAGGACATCCAATTCTCTAATCTAATTCCTTAATCCTTTGAACTCCTCTCGGGATCAGGAGTAGGATCAGGTTGGGCACTTGTAGCCATGTCTGACTGTGGGCTTAGTGCCTTTTTGGATTTTGAACGGGTAACAGGACCAATCGTTTCCCTATAAAAAGACTACGTAGTTTAGTCTGGGTAAACATGAAGAGGATTTTTGCTATACAATGTGTCTATTTTTAAGAGTGTTTTAATATTCTCCTACAAAATAGATGTCAGTTGTTTTGATGACATAATAGCATGACAGGTCTTGATATGAAAAAGGAATACATATTTACATCTTCCTTTATATTTTTCATTACATTGAAATTGACATGGAATTAAAATTACATGTAATTGAAAGGGGAAGGTATGAAGAGACTTCCCTTCGTGTTTGGTTTATCAAAGGATGGTATATCTTAGGCTACTCTCCCTGCTTTTCAGCATGAAGGTCCCTAGATCATCTCAATTTACTGGATGAGAAGTTACTAGGATCTTTCAATTGGAGCGAATCTGGGTGGTGCCTTTTCTGAGCCTCGCGGGATTAGTCTCCCTTGAGTCCAGTAATCAAACACCGACAGGTTTACCTCCTGGTGGAGGAATCACACAACAAACATTCACATAAATCGCATCTTACCGTATGGAAATGATGACATGTGCGAAGCACTAATATCACAGGAAGATATGGTGTGAAGCACTAAAGTGCAGTAAATAAAGCATTAGTACACATTCATTTAATGTAAATGCAGTATTCACACATAAGCAGATAAAAAGGTTTCTTGAAAAGGTTGACCAGTAGCTTAAGCCCTCTTACTAGAGTCCCTAGCATAGTCGCCACCTGTCGACGTCGGGAAGATTTGTGTCCCTTTTTGTGCTTGCCCTTTTGTGTTCTCATATGGTTGAGTTTTGTCTGAAAAGGCGAGTTTGAAAAGGTCCGACAGGTGAATGTCGATGATTTGACTTTTAGAGTCGCCAGTTGGTAGATTTGAAATGGTTATACCAACTCAACCGATTTTGAAAAGGTTTCCACAAAGGTCCAATGGTTGGACACTGTTTAACTGGCCTTGGAAATAAAGATTCATTGGGTTCAAGGGCTTGATTAAGTGGGGGAAGGTGTTAGGCACGGTTACCGCAACTTTTTAATTAATTTATTTATCTATATGTGTGTGTGTGTGTGTTTATTGGGCCTATGTGCAATTATCTAGAAGTACTGTTATGCCTCTTTTGCACTTTGTTAGAGTTTGTGCCCTAGAGGCCAATTATTTGATATAATTGCTTAACATTTTGATATTATATTTGATTGAATAAATGAATGATTTTATTTTGGTTTTATTTACTGCATTATATAAATGTTAACATAATAAAATTCCTTAGAATAGTGATACAAATTATATAGTTTCAAGTATGTGACTTGAACATGAGATTATATAATTATAATTAGTATCATTATTCTTAAAAGTCCCTAATCGAGTATCATTGTTGATGGGACAACAATGATGTATTGAGACTAGTATGTGGATTGACTGATGACCAAATCCCATTGGTCATAAATATATGAGATATTAAGTCAATGAATAGGTACATATTAGAGAACGATGTACTGGACAGACCCACCATGAGAATTATATGTGGAGCATTATGCGAAGTGTCATTAGCGATTCTCAAAGTGACAATGATGTAATGATCCTCCGACCTGAAATCACTATATTATAACACGAGAATTTATGTACTTTGATATCATCAAAGGTCACCTTTAATAGGGTGGACTATAAAGGTGATTATTGTGTACATTATGAATCGTGTGAGGAATATGAGTGATCTAGATGGAATTTAACCCTCCTATGTATTAGGGGTGATATCCATAGGACTCTTGATTGAGTAGGACTATGAAATGCATGGCCGAGGTGGTTGGCAGTTTAGCTGCTTTGTGTTGCTTCTGATTCTGCATAAACTCCATTCCTTGTTGGGTTGGTGGTCTGGGGTAATGCTACAGGGCATGTCCTGTGTTGGTTTTGGTTCTTTGCTTGGCTGAGTTATCTTCGCAGATTGGGAGTGGGCTCTTTCTTATGGTCTTGCTTGTTAGTCTGTTGGTCTCACGTGTTGGTCTGCTAGTTTTGTTGTGCCTCTACTGGATTGGTTTGGGCTAGTCTCTGTTTATCAGTTGGGGGGCTCATGCTCTTATTTGTCTATTTTGTTGTTGTCCTGCTGTGTGGTTTGCTACCTGTTTTAGATCCTAGTCTTTGGGTTGTTGGGTTTGGCGATTGTCATTTCTTCTTTGAGTGCAGTTAGGCGATTCATCTGCTGATTATAAGGGTCTGCACTGGTGGGGTCCATTCAATTCTTTCTCGTGAATCGTGGTTTATGGTTTGGGTTGGATGGGCTTTAGATAGGGTGTACAGTGCATGTCTCGGCTGTTGTTGGTTTTGGCTTCAAATGTATTATTTTGTGCCGTGCTAGGCTTTTACTGTTTGGGCAGTTCTGTCTAGGCAGTTTGGCTACTGTTGTTTTATTGTTTGATGTTGTTTTCTGCTACAGGCTTGGATGGTGTAGTTTGTAATGTTTGATTTCATGCCTCTTGTTGGTTGTTTATTGTTGCTGCTTGGTTCCTGGTTGGATTCTTGTATGCTAGTGTCTAGCTTTGGTTTACTACTGCCATCATAAGGCCTATCCTATGATGGCTATGGTATACTAATTGGGGTTTGACCCTTGTACTTTGTACTTATTCTTTCTTTTATTTCAGTCTAAATTTAGCAAAAAAAAAATGCATGGCCATGCTCAAATAGTGATTTGTTTCATATAGTCTACTCATTGATCAAGAAAAAACTCAGATTAAATTATGAAGAGTATGACACATTCCATGACTCGAGTTTAATCTAGGATATTAAGGTTAAAAGGATTAAATTACATCGATCTTATTATTACTTGGGTAGCAGTGATGCATTACTAGATGCCACTCACTGTTTATAATTTTATAATATGATTTTAAAATTATTGCCAATGTAATAATAACCTATAGGGTCACACACATAGAACGTAATTTAAAGGGAATTAATTTAAATTATAAGGATTTAAATATATCAATATGATTAATAGTATTTTAAATCACAATTTAAATTAAAAGGATCATTTCAGTATATGTATATTAATTAAGTAAGACTTAATTAATTATATATATATATATATATATATATATATATATATTCAGATTTTAATTATATTAGGTTTTGATTAATTCCTCCTAACTGCTATATATTATCTGCCATTTTAGGTATTACATCAAAAACAAAAACCCTAGCCGCTCTTAGAGAGAGACTAGAGAAAACAGTTTCGGAAAAATCCTCATCCTTGGTGGCTAGCACCGCAGTTTCTTTTTCTGCAGATCGTACGATGATTCGCGTGGCGTTCGTGTGGATACCGTAGAGATGCAGTTCATTTGAATTGCGTTGGAGATTCAACTACATCGATTCTAGCTTTAATAATCGGTATAATTTCTAACCACTGAATTAATTTGTTTTTTTTTCCGCATGGATCCTGTTTTAGGGTTTCGGAATTGCCTTTAAATTGGTTAATTTATGCTGTGTTTTATGTGCCGAAACCCTACACATTTATATACAAAGGGTTTGACTTATATATAAAAATTCAGTTTTAGGCAAGATATAACAGTGATGTTTTGAAAAACAGGATTTCAAACCCTTATGCTCAATAGTAATTGAGGCCTTTAAGATACTTCCATTTTATTATGTATTTTGGCTTGATTGCTTTTATTTTTGAGATGTGAAGCATCTTCGAGTAAATAAGATGCATAGCAGTGCCAAACTTCTTATGGGCATGATAGCCATCTAAGGATATTCAAACACTGTAGATAATTTACAAGCTGGCTGTAGTTGAGAAATGTCCATTGTGGGAACCGAATCTAGATTCATAGGCTGAATCTTCGATATCATGGCTCCTAGGCTCACGTGGTAGATTAATATGTACAAAAACTAGATTTAAATAAATCTAAACCATTCTAGCTTCAACGGTTCCAGTTTAGTCACTTTTGAATCAGTTAAAGTTAGAGATAGCTAGATTTAAACAAATCTAGTCCATAGGCTGGAAAATTAAATATCTACATTGTGAAAGCAGCTAAAGAAGATATATATAAAAGTAGTAAATATATATATATATATATATATATATATATTAAAGTAGTAGAAAGCCCCGGGAATCCTGGGATCGATCCCCGCCTGTAACAAGTGTGAGGGCCAATTAATAAATAGTCTGTGTGACCACGGATCGCACATTTCTAGGCAGAGCCATGTCTTAGGCCAAGCGTGTGCGTAAAGGCTAGTCCAGGGTGGGGAGACTTAGTCCGACTGCGATTGGGAAACTCCACATTAATAAAAAAAAAAGTAGTAGAAAGCTTAACAATCTGAAAAATTTTACAGTGGGCTGCCTAGAAGACTTCAAATAGTTTTTGGGGCCTGAAAATTTGGTTTCCACCGATTAGACGTCAGTATGTTATAGAACACGAGCTTATAAGTGTTTAGAATGAAGAATCACTCAGTTTGGAGCACTCTAGAAGAGGTTAAAGGCTGAAATGGACAGAGTTTTCTCTCTTTTCTTCTTTTTTATTTTTAAATGAGCTACTGGGAATTTATTTTTATAGACCAAGTGGCCACGGGTAAACCTGCGATAGCCACGGATCTACTTGCGGCTGCCCGGGCTGCTGTGAGCTTTGCGGATCCCGACGTCTTGTAGTACGTGCACTCGGGCTACGCATTGTCCACTCGAACCTTCATAACTTTCAATCCAGACATCCGATGGAGGCGTACTGTACCTTTTTGGAAAGTCGTTGTCGAGAGCTACACAATAACATAGGATTAGAGAATGCCCAAAGCCGGGAAGATGGGTCTATGACCAGATCTCCAAGTCTTCATTGTCTATTTGTTAAGCTGTCTTGTGCAGTTGTCACTCGGGATTTGAGCTATGGTTCTTGTGGGACATTTTTGTACGCAGTTTGAGTTGAACTATGTTGAGATGATGTTGAGATGATGTTGAGGTGGCAAAATGACCATTTTACCTCTCCCGAGATTATCTCCGGCTTTAGCATAGTTGTAGCAGTCTTTTCTCAGGGTTATCTCCGAGATTGAACTGTTGTTGACTCTGACTATCCTCAGGGTTATCTTTGAGGTTGGCTTGAACTCCTAGGGTTGACTCCGAGCTTTGAAATTGATCCCCGGGGTTATTTCTGGGGTTAAAACTGACTTTTCCAAGGTTATCTCTGGAACTTGGACAAAATCTCTCGGGGTTATCTCTAAGATTGGAAACTGGATCTCCTGGGAATATCTCTGGTAGGGGTGTTAGCCGAGCAGAATATCTCAATACTCGACTTGAGTTTGGTTTGAAAATATGATTTAAAGCTTAAATTCGAGGTTGATTTGAGTCGAATATGATCCATACTCGTTTATGTTTAATGATACACAAGTCAAATTCAAGTATACCAGTATTCGCTCAGATTAGGGTTCGAGTATTTCCTTTTTTCTAGAACCATACTCGATACCTGCTCAATGGATCATATTCGAATTCTGGTCTGATCCATACTAATAAGTTAAATATGTGATATTTGTATCAATCTTTATAATTTATAAAGTGTAGTATTAAATTGTGTAAACATGTACTTGAATAAATCAGTGAATTGATTGTCAATTCATATTACATTCTTTGTAATTTCTTTACATAAATAAAAGTAAAAGACTTTTATATATAAACATTAGTTCAATAATCAATTTAATATGTAGTGGTTCAGTATTAAGCGAAATGGTTCATATTCGAAACTCGATTTGAAGGCTCGTGAGCAACTCTTTTTTTAAATGAGTCAAGTACTTATGAGCCGAGTAGGTCCGAGTAATGATCCAAGTCGAATCTGACGCAAAATTAGAAATTCCTTATCGAATTCGAGTCGAATTCAAGCTCAATTTTTTTGAGTCGAGTCGAATCTGAGCATTGGAGTGTTCGCTGAGATTCTACTCGTTTTCACCCCTAATCTCCGGGGTTGCAACTAGATCTCCTGGGGTTATCTCCAGGATTGGAAACTTTGATCTCCCGGGTTTTTATCTCCAGGGTTGGAACTGAATCTCTCGGGGTTATCTCCGAGATTGAAAACTAGATCTCCCGGGGTTATCTTCGGGGTTGGAACTGATTTGACTTCTAGGGTTATCTCTCGAAGACGATCCTGGCCTCCTGCAGGGTTTATAACATGAATGAAAAATTTTGAGTGTCTACAAATAAGTTTAAAAAATATCATTATTTTTCATATCTCTAACAAAGATTGTTTATATAAATATTAGGATATGGGTTGTTTTTTTTTGCTAAATATTTATTTATATTAAAAGAACCAAAGTACAAATGGGCAAGTGGCATACCCCAGAATATAGCTACATCATCTGTGCATAATTTTTGTTTGTATTATTAGGTTTTCCATAATCATGGAAGTAATATATAAATAGATTGGGATTCAAAATAAATATAGAAAGATATGCATTGCATGGAAATAATTATGAAAAAGTTTAATTTATTATGGATCAAATTTATTGAGCATCTAAAATTAAAATGGAAGAATGTTAAATGATGAAATCTTAATATTCATAATTTAAATAAGTTGCTCATTTGTTTGATAAAATGTAAATTTAATTGATATCATTATTCCATAATTAAAGCTGATTGGATTTGATTAAGATATTTTTAAGAAAGTCTAAAGCTATTAATTGATTATACCTTAAATTAAGCTTTATGATTCCTATTACCTTTTTGGTATAAATCAATGTGAATATAATGGTCTAGTCATTCCTTATTTAAGATTGACAACGACAATTCCAAATTGGTGATATAAAATATCTTATAATTATTAACAAGCTAGTATCATGGAAATTCCTTTAGTGAGCTTTGTTAGTGGAGCTTATACTATATTGATTATATAGTATATTTGTTAAGGCATGATATCCTCCTAAAACAATGATAGCAACAATTATATGCTTAATATTTGGTATATTCTATTATTTACAATGGACATGTTATATTAAAGCTATAAAAAGGGTTGTCTTGATAAAGCTTGATAGAGACAAGAAAATCAGAATACTCTCTAAAAAGAAATATTATATACACTATGATTTTAATTTCTTTTTTTTGCTAAATTTAAACTATATTAAAATAAAGAGAATGTACAATCCTTATGGGGAACCCCAATCAAGATATAACAAAAACATCATAGGACAGGCCCCATGATGTCATAACTATTAAGGATTACAACTATAAAGGATTACAAGGACAACCACTCTACAGGCAGTAGTAAGCTGCCCATACCAACAGTAGCACAACATCTTTAAAAGAGGGTTCAGATTTTAAAATATAGTAATTCAACCAAAAATAGATCTAAGCCAGACCCAAAGCAGCAGCAAAAAAAGTGGCTAAGAAACGCTAGATAGCTAGCAGAACAACAAGATGAACAAGATCAACAAGAGCATCATCAACTTGCCTACCGGCATCAACAACATCATAACTCCAATGCAATTAAGAATCCCAAACCATATCAAACAGTCCAGACCCCTTAGCCCAAACAGAAAGCATATTGGCAACTAAGGAGCTAGGAGTAGGAACCGACCTCAATACCCTCCCTCTTACCAATTCACCGGCCTCAATAACATAATCCATTAGCAACAAAAATCTTAGGACAGTCCCATTGTTATAGTCCGAGATCATCACAGCAAACGACCAGAGGCACAAACCAAACAATACACTAGATATTGCCCAAACAGATTTCAAACTGTGAATCACAGCAGGAGACATCCTAAACTTCAAGGCATGGCATACCACACCACCACACCTACAAGTAGACATCAGATGAACACAAAGTCACTGCAACTAGTAAGCCATAACATCCCATAACATTCCATCCCACTGCTTGACACCATAAAGCCAAACAGCCCACGCCATTACAAGATCCATTTACAGTAAAAAGTATTAAACTAAGAAGCATTAATAAAGGAAGAGGAGAATGACAATCTGTACTTAATAAATGAGAACATCATCCTTAGAAATACACGATGGGGGAACAAGTTTGTCATTGTGGATTTTCATGTTCCTCGACTCCCAGATCTTATAAAATGTAACAGCAAAGGTAAGATATAGAATTTGTTCAGTGAGTCTTCAACCTTGGAATGAAAGGATGAAATCAGTAACAACACTCCAGTCCATATTGGCAATGACCCAATCTCCCAAATCCAAGGTATGTTGTAAAATGACAGTGGAGTAAGTGCATTCGAAAAACAAGTGAGATTGTAATCTTTCTTCACATATACTTCAAAAGGTTGTTAATCTATTTTACGGTGAAGAATTATTTAAACCTGTCGTACATTAAAAGTCCTTTGATAAATTTTTAGCTCTTTTCTTCCTTGCACTTAAATCGGTGATATCCTTATCTTTCATATTGATCATTGCATATTAGTTGAGCCTTGCATTATGAATTGATTATTGCTTTGATCATAGTTTATCTTGTTGTTATATCTTTAATAAATTCTCTAAACGTGTAGTAGACTAAGTTGTTAGTCTAAGGTTTCTAATCAAGGTTGGATTAGGGGTTTTACAAGCAAGTTCAAAGAAGCATATGTGCTTAAGGGTGGTACACGGGGAGCAAAGGTGCTCGGGGAGTATAAGTACTTTAATTGTAAATAAAGTTAATTAATAAAGAGAGTCTCCAATACTAGTTGAAATTGGACATGGATTAGGCCACTAGAATAGAGGATAGGGGCTGAACCACATAAAAATTCATTGTGTTCATGTGCTTGATTATTTTATTTTAATTGTTTATTGCATGATTTAATTTGAGTTGTAATTCATAATCTTAATACTTTAACATATTGTGTTCTTCTTATTGATTGAGTCATAAACTTCTAAATTAAGTTTAAATAATTCAAGACATGAATTAATATTAAAAGATTAAATATAAAAAGTGTTAAGTGGTTAATTTACATACACTGTTAATCTAGCAATCACAAATATTTAATTCAGCATCCTGCATTTTACACTGATTATTCTGCAAGCACAAATATTCAATCCAGCATCCTGCATATATACACTGTTAATCTTCCAAGCACAAATATTCAATTCAGCATCCTGCATTCATACATTGATGTTATCCATCTCATTAAGTCTAGACTTTCTAAATGTAATTCTTTCCTCCATGCCACAAATTGTAATCATTTCTGTAGTTGGTTGTTAGTTTATCTTGTTTGGTTAGTTGGGATCTCTTCCTTGTATAACATCATCATCTTTGTCATTAGATGATGGTTCTATATTATGGGGTATGCCCCTCTGCCATTGTTTTTGGTTCCCTTTATATACAAACAAACTTAGCAAAAAAATAAAAATCAATCCAGCATCCTGCATTCATTAAAAGAAAGTTTTTAAGTTATAAAAATTTGACATCATTTATTCCCACACTTATTCAACCCCCCCCCCCCCTTTTAAGTGTGCCTACTTAAATTTCATTTGGTATCAGAGCTTGGCTCTACTTACTTATCTTGGTCTTAAAGGTGATTTGTATGGAAAGATTCTAACATGGAAAAATTTGGGAACATCATTCAAGGAGGTCTATTAATAGTTAAACCTCCACTACTTCTTGGAGTTAAAAATTACAACTTCTAAAAATTTTGAATGACAATATTTCTTAAAAGAGACCCTTAGAAATGGTGGGTCGTGGAGAATAGTCCTGTTATTCCAAGAAAAAAAGTTTGTACTCCAAAGACCTTAATAGAAATGGACTCAACTGAAACTCACATGGTCTATTATGATTCAAAAGTAATGAACACACTCCTTAGTGGATTGGTGTAATCCGAAATTGACAAAGTTTCCTCATGAAACACGGCTAAGGAGATTTAGGATACTTTAAAAGTAAGCCATGAAGGTACATCAAAAGTAAGAGAAGTCAAGCTTAGTATGCTTGTTGGGTAAAATCTAATTACGCACAACACGCAAGTATACGTGGTCAACAAGTAATATAATAGTAAGTAGAGTATCGCTCCCACAGAGAATTAGTATGAATTTAACCCTCACAATTATTAGCTTCCTATTAATTCAAATTTTATTAAACTATCCAATTTAAGAATTATAATTATAAAAACTAAATAGATTAAAATACTAAAATTTCCAAATAATTAACAAACCCTAAAAACTAAAATTTTCAAACAAGTATTGGAGAATTAGGCTTACAACTTCACTTTAAGCTTCACTCTGATTATTACTCTTTATTCCAGTTTAACTATTACAATTTATTAATCAAGAACACGTAGATAGAACTAGCCATCTCTCGATGCACTAATACCATATTAACTTAAATCCACAAATTAGATAGAATTAAGTTAAACACCTTAATTAACTAACTCACTATATCTCTATGTGAATTACAATCAAAGAAGGTTTAATTTCTAGTTCTCTATTCAATTACATGCGATGTTAAGCATATATGTACCCTAACATTCATCAAGATTCAATTCATTCACAGAATTCAAGAACACATGCTATATTAACTAAGTCTAAACTCGTACTCCCTCTCTCAAATCCATACAAGTCCACAAAGAATTGGTGATCAAGCAATTCATAAATTCAAGCATAAATTAATATATATATATATAAACTGAGGAATAACTTATTAAACTAAAAATCAAAGTTACATAACCATCGTTCCACCTAAAGATCCATTATAAGCCCAAAAAGTAATTTAGTTCATCATCAATGAATTAAAAATTGAATTAATTAAAGAAAACATCATCCCAATTACAAATATAAAACTAGAGAAGAAGAATAAATCCTCTATAGCCCAATCCGCAATTGTAGTGAAAATCCTTCAAAAACTCTCTCCAATGCTCTTGCTGCAAAATCTGTCTTCAATGTTGTTAATTGTCTTGTATGATGTCTTTATCTTGTTATTTGATGTTAATTATACGCTTAGACACATATTCTGATAACAATTCCATCCATAGTTGAGTCACAAGTTATTACCAACACTTAAGCTTACGTTTACAGCATTTGAAAAGAACTAGGAGACTTCTACTTGCATACCCATTTTCTACGGGTTTGCTATATAAAGAGCCATAGCCGGGTTGCATATGTATATGGATTGAATTCAATTGACCCCCAATTCGTGAGGTTTTATTTAGGAAATAGCCAGCCCCGACTGGCATGTGTTCTGTTAGTTGTCCACTTTCAGCTCCAAACTTGCCAAATTTTACCTAAACTCCACCCTTTTTGTCCAATAGCCACTCCACCAATCCTAAACACAAAATAACACTAAACAAGTAAAAACAAACAATAAAAACAAAGATTTCACACAACTTAAGTTTGAATTAGAAGCCGATAAGTAGGTATAAAACCCACTTATCAAAATCCCCCAAACTTAAACCGTGCTAGTCCTCGAGAACAAAACAAAACTAACATGCTATTCAATGCAATGCAATGATATGTATTGCATCTAATCTATATGCCTACGAATCCAGTAGTCACTATAGAATCAAATTTATTCATCCAGCCTCAGAGAAATCAAGCAAACATAACAACACTTCCTATCAAAACCAATCAATAATTCCTTATCAATCCTCGAATCTTAAATCGTTATTACTGGTATAGTTCGTGTGTGCTTAACATCCATGCTAACTGATGCGAATTCAAATTTAATACATAACAAGTCTCTTATAAGGCATCATACAACTTAAACTTAAGAAATTTAAAAACAGATGAGATCCAACTAAAACCAAGCAATTACCAATATTAAGGGTCCACATAGGGTACTTATGCTTTAAATATAAATATATATATATATATATATATATATATATATATATATATATATACGGGGTCTTTTTGTTTTTATTTTCCATTTTATTTTTATTTTATTTTTATTTTTTTTATAGAGATGACTGTGCAATGTCTCATTCCATTAAGCTAACGGTGCTACCCCTTAGCGAGCTTTCAACCAACGACTCCCAGACCATATAAGACCTTAGGGCGCTAGGTGTAAACACAATCCCCTCGGGCGTACTTGCTCAAGTAACAAAGGCACAAAATAAGACTAGCCACGATATTTTTTTTATATATATAAATCTTATATACCCCAAATTTTCCTCCAAACTTTGGTTCTTGCCTAATTCTTCGTCTTCACTGCCTATCCTTGTCATTCTTTCATTTAAACTAGCATTATCCTTTAGAAATTCCTTATGTATCTATTTGAACTAATCAGTTCACATACGTGTCATTAACGTGCTAACCTTTTTATACCAGTTTCAAACAAGCACAAGATCCAATTCATAACAAAAGATTATATCAAAGTTCTAATATTCAGTACCGTACTTGTCTACTTAATCACAATCTCATCATTGGCCAAAATAAAATAAACTATATTAAATCGCTGGACATATGCAAGATAACATAATACTTCAATATATATATGATGAACATAACATGATTGACACTTATTAAAAAATATTTACAATCCTAAGTTACTATGTAACTATGCAACTACTTGAATGCAAATATTTTATAATCCTAAGACTAAACATGAAATAACATATGCAAAATTTAACTAATGAAATTAAACATGCAAACATGAACAGTAAACTAAATCCCCCAAACTTGAAAATTACAACGTCCTCATTGTATAGATAAAGCAATAAATGTATAAAGACTTCCCTGTAATTGCCTACGCTTGGGGTGGTGGTGGTTGTTGTTCTTCATCGGAATCACTGGGTGGAAACCTTGGCATTGGGACTGGCTGCTGGTATGGGTACTGTACATTGAGATTGAAACTTTGGAGCATCATGTTCAATGAGGCGAAAGATATATTCATAGCTTCAAACATATGGTCATGCCTCGCTGCGAGTCTCTGCATCTCTCTTCGAGCCTCCTTGTTGTACTCATCCACTTATCGTTGAAGGCTCAGGAATTGAGGGCTAGATATATCTTCGGGCTGTGGAGTCGCCTCCATTCCTTGCTCTCCCATTTTCGCATCCCCTTGAAACTCGTCATCATCCGAGGTGTCCTCAGCGTCAGCCTCATCCTCCGAGGCTGATGGAAATACAAATCCTAATCCTCTAGGGTGCGACTCGCCCCCGGGCCACACTGAATACCACACAATCATTCTCGAGTCTAGTGTCTAAAGCGGCATCTGGGTGGTCTCATCATCGGACCATCGTACTCCCGCCTATTTACACAATCCACAAATGAGTGATGGGTGTGGAAAGCCTCCAGAGAATGGTCCTCACAGGCATCTTCTGATGGAAAAATTGATTATGGCCCCCACATCGATGATAAAATCTTGGATAATGGCATATAAAAGTAACGCCTTCTCCTTGGGCACATCTGACGTGTGAGTGGATGGAAACAGCTTGACGCACAGGAACACGTGCCATATCTTCCCATACCGACTGAGATCCTTACTGTGAAACACAGTGCCCCATTTTCGACCCTTGATCCATGTAGTACCCGGCTTTGTCATTTCCTTCATAATAGTCTCATAATCAGGATCATGGTCATGTAAGTGAGTGTATTGGCAATGTCTAGGCACTCGTAATTGGTAGTACGTGTTGATGGTGTCGGCAATGAAAGGAACTAACCTACCTCGCACAAATGCATTGAAGGGGGCCTTATCCTCGGCGTTAGCGTAGAATTATTTGACCACACTCACAACTGCGGCCTCGGGCTCGTCTGTGAACTTATTCCAACATTTTTGATATATTTGTTTCATCATTTTGTCGTCGACATGTTCAGGTGCCAACCCTCGCTCCGGTGTAAGTGCTTTTGTTCCAAGGTAGTCGTAACGGTCATAGGCGGCACTTATGAATTTTCGCTGGTCAAAGGTTCGTGTTGGTGGTGTGGACCCTAAACTCTCGCCACGTTGTCGTTTTGATGCCAGTTTTGGTGCCATTGAATTGGAATTGGTGAGCTTCAACAACAAATTTCCCCAAACTTCACTCAAGCAAACTGTCGAACACTTGGTGTGCAAGATGTGCAATCCCCCCAAACTTAGTGATTTTATTTCAATTGTGGTGATAGAAATTGAGAAATTGTAAGACTTACACTCTCTTTTGGCTATCAAAAACCGCACTCTAGAAACCCTTATTGTGAATGACTAAAGATTGTATGGAATGTATTGGAATTTAGGTAGTTAGAGCTTGGATTTATAGAGAAGAATAGTGTAGAGAGGTGTGGATTGAAGTAGTGGGCAAGCATTGTATGTAGTGGGGAAATCGTGGCTTGAGAGTGTATGAAAGTGGAGTTTCAGTTGAGTAATATGTAGAAGAAGTGGAAGAGTGGTGAATATGGTGTAATATGCTATTTAATTGTGTCTCTTGAGATTGCATACCCCTTCTTATAGGGGTATTAAGCTTGAAAGCCCACCGGCCATCGCATGCTCTCTGATTTGTGAGTTGAGACCCCCGCCCCGATGGGGGGTATTATGCTTGGAAGGCCAACCCCGGTTCGCATGCTCACTGTTATTGTAAATAAGACCCCCGCCCCGGCGGGGGTGTTAAGCTTAAAGGGGCCCGCCCCGGTGGTGGTGGAGTCTGTTAGTGTACTATATTTTGTTCATTCCTTCCATCCAACTCCAATCCATATTGCGCCTCTGGGGCAATATGGGGCTTTCAAATGTAATTTTACATTACAGAGGTTACTGCATTTTCAGATTCTCCTCTCTTTCCGATAGGGACAATGTCCTTCAACCTTGGAAAGAAGGAGTGGAATTTTCTAAAGTCGGCCGTGAAATATTCCCTATATGGGTAAAGCTCAGTCATATTCCTTTATTTTATTGGTCTGACGAGGGTATTAACTACTTGTCAGCGCTATTGGGAAGCCACTATTCACTGATGAGATGACCTTAAAAAATGACTGGATGTATTTTGCCCGTGTTTGTATTAAAGTTCATGCATCCTTCTCCTTCCCACCTTCTTTAAATGTTGGGGTTCTAAATGAAGAAACCTCTGAAGAATTGGTGGTCCCTGTTGAGGTGGAATACCAGAGTCGACCACCCTCTTGCCCAACCTGTAATATTTTTGTCAACTCCCCTATGAAATGCCCAAAATCAAACTTTCAATGGATTTGAAAGTCTTCTCCTCTTTCTGTTGATCCTTCTCTTACTGCAAAGGGGTCCTTGGCCCCAGTTATTTCTCCTCCTTCTACTGTTACAGTCCTTGCTATTAATCATACCCATGGCCTTAGCCCACTCCATTCTTCTTTTGTTGCTCCTAACCATGATGGTTGGATTAATGTCTCCAGAGGTGGGAAACCTGGGCAGTCTTCTATAACCACTGAATTGATCTCTGCAAACACCTTTCCCCTATAGTCAATCTCTCTGTTCTTGAGAATAACACTCTCTCGAAAAATGATTCCCCACCTATTCACAGTCACTTCTTGGATAAACTGAAGGCTATAGATGAAAAGGAAGGAAAGGACTTGAAGCAAAAAATCGTGAAATGGGAAAGAACCATGTCAAGATGCCAATAAAAGAATTAAAGGCAAGAACCATGGTGGTAAGGCCACTAACTAATCCTTGTTTTATGTTAAATATAGCTTCTTATAATGTTAGAGGTATAAATAAAAAGCCAAAGCAGGCTTACGTTAGGCAGTTTCTCTTAGACAATAGTATTTCTCTTGTTGGTCTTCTAGAAACTAGAGTAAAGCAACCAAAAGCCCCCCGTATCTCTAATGCTATCTGCAAAAACTGGACTTGGGTCTTCAATTATGACAATCGTTGTAATGGTCGTATATGGGTTGGTTTAGATCCATCCATATGGAGGGTGGATGTCTTTTTTGTTTCCACCCAAGTTATCCACTATAAAATCATGCAAATTTCTATAGATTGTACCTTCTTAACTTCTTTTGTGTATGGACTAAATACTATTTGTGAAAGACAAGAGTTATGGCTTGATCTCAGCAGTGTGAAATCCTCTCAATGCTGGTGCCTCTTGGGAGACTTTAATGCTATTCAACACCTAAATGAATCTGACCGTGCTGACACAATATGGGACTCTGGCATGGAAGACTTTAAAGCTTACCTTCAATCTATTAAAGTTGATGACATCCGAGGATTTGGTCCTTTTTATACTTGGTGGAACAGCCAGGTTGAGTCCCCCATTCATAAAAAGCTGGATAGAGCTATGGGAAATGTTGTTTGGTTCAACCACTTCACTCTTGCTCAAGCCTCATATTTTCCTAGGGGCATGTCTGACCACTCTCCAGTTATCCTCAGTACTGGCATCCCTAATGCCAAGCCTCGTAAACCTTTCCAATTCTTTAACCATATGTTCCTTTTGGAGGGTTTCAAAGAGTGTGTTTCTTCCTCTTGGCAGCAATAAGTGCAGGGAAATCCTTTTTATATTTTCTCAGAAAAACTTAAACTTACAAAGAGAGCCCTTGTTAGCCTCAACCAATCTGCTAGAAACCTCTCTACTTCTGTCAAATCAAATTCGACTGAACTTCATAGAATCCAACACCTTCTGGCCTCACACCCTCTAGATCCAACTCTTCTTGCCCAAGAAAAATGTTACCTCCAATCCCTTTGGAAGGCTATTCTGGAGGAAACTCTTTTACATCAAATGTATAGGGCCTCTTGGCTTGCTACTGGAGACAAGAATTTCAATTTTTTCTATAACTTAATGAAGAGTAGATGGAATTCAAATAAAATTCTTTCAATTCAAAATTCTGCAGGTGTTATTGTCTCTAGTCATGAGGAGGTTGCAAATGTTGTTGTTAGCTACTTCACATATCTTTTCAACCCATGCTTGCCTATTCCTTACTCTAGCCTAGAGAATTTTGGGGTCACTCCTTCAAAGCAAATCACCTCTACACAGGCTTCTAACCTCTCTGCCCCTATCTCGGCTGCTGATATTCTGAGTGCTCTTCAGGCTATGAAGAATAACAAAAGCCCTGGGCCAGACGACTTTAATGTAAACTTCTTTCTAAACTGTTGGGACATTGTGGGCGAAGATTTCACAAATGCAATACTTTTTTTCTTTTCCTCTTGCAAGCTTCCTAAAGGCATAAACTCCACAACCATTGCTCTCATCCCTAAATGTCCAAACCCTTCCTCTATGATTGACTTCTGCCCTATTTCATGCTGCAACACAATTTACAAGTGCATCTCCAAAATCCTCTCGGACCAATTGAAAGCTGTGCTTCCATCTATTATTGACAAAGCTCAGTCAGCCTTCATCAAAGATAGAAATATTAGTGACAATATTCTTCTAGCTCAAGAGCTGTTCCGAAATTACCACCGTAGCTCTGGTTCACCTAGATGTGCCTTCAAAATTGATCTACAAAAAGCTTTTGACACTGTTAATTGGAAATTCCTCTTTGATATTCTAAATTTTTTCAACTTCCCAACTGCTTTCATCAAATGGGTACAGGCTTGTATCACCACTGCTATGTTCTCCATCAAAGTAAATGGATCCTTGGCTAGTTACTTTAGCAGCTCCAGGGGACTTCGGCAAGGAGATCCCCTCTCTCCCTACCTTTTCATCCTAATCATGGAATTGTTATCCATGAAACTACATTGCGGTGCAAGTAAACCTGATTTCAGTTTCCATTGGAGAACCAAAAACTTGGACATTACCCACCTCCTTTTTGTCGATGATATCTTTGTTTTCTACCATGAAAATATCAAATCTATCACCATCATCCACTCATGCATTAGCACTTTTTCCATATTCTCTGGCCTTATTCCAAATATCCATAAAAGCCAATGTTTTCTGTCTAGTGTTGATGCTGAAACCACGTCCTTTGTTGTCTCGACCCTTGGTTTCACCCTTGGCTCCCTCCCAACTAAGTTTTTAGGTGTGCCTCTCATCTCCTCAAAACTCTCATACCATGATTGCATGCCTCTATTGTACAGGATTACTAGCCGAGTCACTTCATGGACCACTAAAGTTTTAGCCTACTTGGGTCGGCTCCAACTTATTAAGTCAGTCCTTTTTGCCATCCAACATTACTGGAGTGCTCACTTTATCCTTCCTAAGGCTGTCATTCGATCCATACAATCAATTTTATATCAGTTCCTGTGGAAGGGTGCTTCACTTTCCCATTATGGAGCAAAGGTTTCATGGAGCAGATTACTCTCCCTACTGAAGAGGGTGGTTTAGGCTTAAAATGCCTCTTGGAGTGGAACAAGTCTCTCATCCTTCTTCATCTTACCCGCCTCTTGCATGCTCAGCCGCGCTCTCTGTAGGCTAAATGGGTACAGTCCACTATTCTAAACGGTAAATCTATTTGGCAGATTGATACACTAACAAATTGTTCATGGACTTGGAGACAAATCCTTAAACTTCGCCCTCTTGCTCTCATGCACATACATTATAAGGTTGGATTTGGTAACAATTTTAGCCTATGGTATGACCCTTGGCTTAATGGCTCAGCCATCAACCCTTCTAGCTCCCTGCTAGCCATTTCTCGGCTTCCTGCTACTGCACGAGTTTCAGACATTATTAACACATCACACTGGAACCTTCCTAGCTCAAATCACCACGACGTCATCACTTTTTGCAACTCTATCTTGTCTGCTACTATTCCATCTGGCCACCATGACATTATCCTCTTGTCCTCTACCGATATTCTTCGCATTAGGACTCGACATATATGGGACAACATCCGAAACAGGAACGCTACTGTGGATTGGCACAAAACTGTTTGGAACAAAATTCATGTTCCAAGGTTTTCTTTCATCCTTTGGCTGGGGTTTTTGGGTAGAACCCAAACAAATGATATTACTAAATCCTATACTGGTCAGGTTTTCATTTGCCCCTTGTGCAACACTTCCCCCGAAACCTTTGCCCATCTTTTTTTCACACGCAGGTATTCTAGCACAATCTTTCAAGCTGCTTTCTCCTTGGGACATTGGAATTCCTTTCCATTGGATTGGATCAGCCTGGTCACCAAGATCATTTCTTACAAAGGCCCAAAACTATCAAAGAATATCATGGGGCTCTCACTTACAATTGTCTTCTACAAAGTCTGGGAAGCTCAGAACAAGAAGCTCCATTCTGGCACCCTCATTCCACCAAATTTCCTTGCAGCAGATGTTGTTAATATCATTAAGTCTAGACTATCTACATGTATCTCCTTTAACAAAGCCATAATTTTTTGTCAATATTACTATAACTGGCTTGCTTAGCCTTAATTATCTTTGTTTGATGTCTCTCTTCTAAGACTTACCGTGTAGAGTGTGATTCACTATAGCCATCTCCTCTGTGGAATGCCTTTAGATGATCTTCTTTATATAGCCCAGGGTATGCCCCTTAGCCGTTGTACCTTTTGAGTTCTTTTATACACACAAACCAAATTAGCAAAAAAAAATTGAGCAATTTTAAGCATGGGTGGTAAGATTATCTAGAATAATATAACTGAATAACTACGTAATGAATTTATTGTATACTAATTATTATTCTAAACTACAAATTGACTAATATGGATAAAATTACTGAGAACGAAAGTAAAATTTGGGTTGCCTCCCAACTAGCGCTTGATTTTAAGTCTTTCAGCCTGACTACTCCCTGTTTATGGCGCATCGGCAAGTGTGATTGTGATAACATCCATGTTGGATTCACCACCCCAATAATGTTTTAATCGCTGACCGTTGACCTTGAACGCCTCCAAAGGATTCCCACCTTGATAGTTCAACGACGCCATGGGAAAACCCTTTTTATGGTAAATGGACCTGACCACCTTGATTTTAGCTTTCTTGGGAATAACCGCAACCTTGAGTTGAACAATAGTATTGATTACCATGCTTCGAACGTTCTCTGCATGATTTTTTGGTCGTGCCATTTCTTGACCTTTTCTTTGTATAACTTAGAGTTCTCGTAAGCTTGAACTCAGAATTCATCGAGTTCATTTAACTGAAGTAGCCTCTTTTCACCCGCAGCTGCTTGATCAAAGTTGAGTTTCTGAATTGCCCAGTTATGTTGTAACTCCACAGGTAGGTGACATGAAGCTGCTTTCTCCTTGGGACATTGGAATTCCTTTCCATTGGATTGGATCAGCCTGGTCACCAAGATCATTTCTTACAAAGGCCCAAAACTGTCAAAGAATATCATGGGGCTCTCACTTACAATTGTCTTCTACAAAGTCTGGGAAGCTCAGAACAAGAAGCTCCATTCTGGCACCCTCATTCCACCAAATTTCCTTGCAGCAGATGTGTTAATATCATTAAGTCTAGACTATCTACATGTATCTCCTTTAACAAAGCCATAATTTTTTGTCAATATTACTATAACTGGCTTGCTTAGCCTTAATTATCTTTGTTTGATGTCTCTCTTCTAAGACTTACCGTGTAGAGTGTGATTCACTATAGCCATCTCCTCTGTGGAATGCCTTTAGATGATCTTGCTATATAGCCTGGGGTATGCCCCTTAGCCGTTGTACCTTTTGAGTTCTTTTATACACACAAACCAAATTAGCAAAAAAAAATTGAGCAATTTTAAGCATGGGTGGTAAGATTATCTAGAATAATATAACTGAATAACTACGTAATGAATTTATTGTATACTAATTATTATTCTAAACTACAAATTGACTAATATGGATAAAATTACTGAGAACGAAAGTAAAATTTGGGTTGCCTCCCAACTAGCGCTTGATTTTAAGTCTTTCAGCCTGACTACTCCCTGTTTATGGCGCATCGGCAAGTGTGATTGTGATAACATCCATGTTGGATTCACCACCCCAATAATGTTTTAATCGCTGACCGTTGACCTTGAACGTCTCCAAAGGATTCCTACTGTATAGTTCAACGACGCCATGTGGGAAAACCCTTTTTATGGTAAATGGACCTGACCACCTTGATTTTAGCTTTCTTGGGAATAACCGCAACCTTGAGTTGAACAATAGTATTGATTACCATGCTTCGAACGTTCTCTGCATGATTTTTTGGTCGTGCCATTTCTTGACCTTTTCTTTGTATAACTTAGAGTTCTCGTAAGCTTGAACTCAGAATTCATCGAGTTCATTTAACTGAAGTAGCCTCTTTTCACCCGCAGCTGCTTGATCAAAGTTGAGTTTCTGAATTGCCCAGTTATGTTGTAACTCCACAGGTAGGTGACATGAAGCTGCTTTCTCCTTGGGACATTGGAATTCCTTTCCATTGGATTGGATCAGCCTGGTCACCAAGATCATTTCTTACAAAGGCCCAAACTGTCAAAGAATATCATGGGGCTCTCACTTACAATTGTCTTCTACAAAGTGGGAAGCTTCGAAACAAGAAGCTCCATTCGCACCCTCGTTCCACCAAATTTCCTTACAGCAGACAAGATGTGTAATATCATTAAGTCTAGACTATCTACATGTATCTCCTTTAACAAAGCCATAATTTTTTGTCAATATTACTATAATCGGCTTGCTTAGCCTTAATTATCTTTGTTTGATGTCTCTCTTCTAAGACTTCTGACTGTAGAGTGTGATTCACTATAGCCATCTCCTCCGTGGAATGCCTTTAGATGATCTTGCTTTATATAGCACAGGGTATGCCCTTAAGCCGTTGTACCTTTTGAGTTCTTTTTATACACAAAAACCAAATTAGCAAAAAAAAAATTGAGCAATTTTAAGCATGGGTGGTAAGATTATCTAGAATAATATAACCAATAACTACGTAATGAATTTATTGTATACTAATTATTATTCTAAACTACAAATTGACTAATATGGATAAAATTATCGAGAACGAAAGTAAAATTTGGGTTGCCTCCCAACTAGCGCTTGATTTTAAGTCTTTCTTTTTCGACTACTCCTGTTTATGGCAAGATCGGCAAGTGTGATTGTGATAACATCCATGTTGGATTCACCACCCCAATAATGTTTTAATCGCTGACCGTTGACCTTGAACGTCTCCAAAGGATTCCTACTGTATAGTTCAACGACGCCATGTGGGAAAACCCTTTTTATGGTAAATGGACCTGACCACCTTGATTTTAGCTTTCTTGGGAATAACCGCAACCTTGAGTTGAACAATAGTATTGATTACCATGCTTCGAACGTTCTCTGCATGATTTTTTTGGTCGTGCCATTTCTTGACCTTTTCTTTCAGATAACTTAGAGTTCTTGTAAGCTTGAACTTCGTAATTCATCGAGTTCATTTAACTGAGTAACCTCTTTTCACCCGCAATTGCTTGATCAAAGTTGAGTTTCAATTGCCCGCTTATGTTGTAACTCCACGGTAGGTGACATGAAGTCGCTTTCTCCTTGGGACATTGGAATTCCTTTCCATTGGATTGGATCACCGGGTCACCAAGATCATTTCTTACAAAGGCCCAAACACGTCGAAGAATATCATGGGGCTCTCACTTACAATTGTCTTCTACAAAGTCCGGAAGCTCGTAACAAGAAGCTCCATTCGCACCCCTCATTCCACCAAATTTCCTTGCGTGCAGATGTGTGTTAATATCATTAAGTCTAGACTATCTACATGTATCTCCTTTAACAAAGCCATAATTTTTGTCAATATTACTATAACTGGCTTGCTTAGCCTTAATTATCTTTGTTTGATGTCTCTCTTCTAAGACTTACCGTGTAGAGTGTGATTCACTATAGCCATCTCCTCTGTGGAATGCCTTTAGATGATCTTGCTATATAGCCTGGGGTATGCCCCTTAGCCGTTGTACCTTTTGAGTTCTTTTATACACACAAACCAAATTAGCAAAAAAAAATTGAGCAATTTTAAGCATGGGTGGTAAGATTATCTAGAATAATATAACTGAATAACTACGTAATGAATTTATTGTATACTAATTATTATTCTAAACTACAAATTGACTAATATGGATAAAATTATCGAGAACGAAAGTAAAATTTGGGTTGCCTCCCAACTAGCGCTTGATTTTAAGTCTTTCACCGACTACTCCCCTTTATGGCGCGATCTAAGTGTGATTGTGATAACATCCATGTTGGATTCACCACCCCAATAATGTTTTAATCACGACCGTTGACCTTGAACGTCTCCAAAGGATTCCTCTCAGATAGTTCAACGACGCCATGTGGGAAAACCCTTTTTATGGTAAATGGACCCGACCACCTTGATTTTAGCTTTCTTGGGAATAACCGCAACCTTGAGTTGAACAATAGTATTGATTACCATGCTTGAACGCGTTCTCGCATGATTTTTGGTCGTGCCATTTCTTGACCTTTTCAGATATAACTTAGAGTTCTCGTAAGCTTGAACTCAGAATTCATCGAGTTCATTTAACTGAAGTAGCCTCTTTTCACCCGCAGCTGCTTGATCAAAGTTGAGTTTCTGAGTTGCCCAGTTATGTTGTAACTCCACAGGTAGGTGACATGCTTTCCCTTAGACCAACTGATATGGCGACATCCCAATTGGTGTTTTGTAAGCAGTCCTGTAACCCCATAGTGCATCATCCAATCTGAGAGTCCAATTTTTTCTATCCGGGTTTACTACCTTCTCTAAGATTCTCTTCACCTCTTTGTTTGAAACCTCAGCTTGCCCACTTGTTTGGGGGGGATATGTTGTAACTACCTTATGGTTGACCCCATATTTTGCCAAGAGAACTGTAAATGATCTATTGCACAAGTGACTACTTTCATCACTTATAATAGTTCTTGGCATGCCAAATCTTGTAAAAATATTCTTTTGTAAGAATTTAAGAACCACTTTGGCATCATTTATGGGGAGTGTTACAGCTTCAACCCATTTCGATACATAGTCAACCTCAAGCAAGATGTACTGATTATTGAAGGAGGAAGGAAATGGCCCCATAAAATCCATGCCCCATATATCACAAATTTCAACTTCTAAGATAGTTTGTAGTGGCATCTCATTCCTTTTCGATATTTTACCCACCCTTTGACATCTATCATATCTTTTAACGAACTGGTGGGCATCATTAAATAATGTAGGCCAATAGAACCCAGCTTGAAGCACTTTTGTCGTTGTTCTCTTACTTCCATAATGTCCCCCGTATACAGATAAATGACACTCGTGTAGTATATTCTTCACATCACTGTGTGGCACACACCTTTGAATCTTCTTATTGGCGCACTATTTGAATAGATATGGTTCGTCCCACATGTACCACTTGACGTCATGTAGGAATTTCTTTTTTTGCTGTTGTGTAAGATCAGGGGGAAAGATGTTGCTCACTAGACAGTTAGTGAAATCTGCGTACCACATAAATTCTGCATTGACTCCAAACAGCTACTCATCCGAAAATGACTCATTGATCACACACTTGTCCTCTTCATTTTTACCCTGATTTTCCAGCCTCAATAATTGATCTGCAACTTAATTTTCCATCCCCTTTCTATCTTTTATTTCCAAATCAAATTCTCGTAGGAGAAGTATCCACCTGATAAGTTGTGGCTTAGCATCTTTCTTCAAAATTAAGTACCGAATGGCCGAGTGATCCGTATAAACTACTACCTTTGTCCCGATCAAATATGACCCGAATTTATCAAAGGCATATACTACTGCAAGTAATTCCTTTTCCGTAGTTATGTAATTCATTTGGGTCTCCGTAAGTGTCTTACCTGCATAGTATATGGCGTGAAATGTCTTCTCTCGGCGTTGATCCAACACAACCCCCACCATATAATCGCTTGTATTGCACATTAACTCAAAAGGCTTATTCCAATCTAGTGCGACAATAACTGGCGATGTAGTCAACTTTTTCTTCAACAAGTCAAATGTTAACTTACAATCCTCATCAAACTTAAAAAAATGAATCTTTCTCTAAGAGATTGCACAATGATTTTGCAATCTTAGAAAAATCTTTTATAAATCTCCTATAGAACCTGGCATGTCCAAGAAAGCTACGAATTCCCTTTACTGAAGTTGGCGGTGGAAGATTTTCAATCGTTTCCAGCTTTGCTCTAACAACCTCTAATCCCTTCGCAGAAACCTTGTGCCCCAAAATTATTCCTTCATCAACCATAAATTGGCATTTCTCCCAATTTAGTACCAAGTTTTTCTCCACGCATCGTTTTAGGAACATCACCAAATTCTCTAAACAGGCATCAAAATCATCTCCATAGAAAGAAAAATCATCCATAAAGACTTCCACATTTTTCTCCACCATGTCTGAGAAGATGGCCATCATACATCGTTGGAAGGTTGCGGGTGCATTACACTAGCCAAAAGACATTCTCCTGAATGCGAATATGCCGTATGGGCACGTGAAAGTAGTCTTTTCTTGATCTTCACGAGCAATGACTATCTGATTATATTTTGAATATCCATCCAGTAAGCAGTAAAATTCGTGGCCCACCAATCTATCTAACATTTGATCAATGAAAGGTAAAGGAAAGTGGTCCTTCTGGGTTGCCTTATTCAACCTCATGTAGTCCATGCAAACCCTCCAACCAGTCACTGTCCTCGTCGAAATTAGCTCATTGTCATCATTTTTTACCACGGTCATTCATCTCTTTTTCGGCACACATTTAACCGGACTGACCCACTTACTGTCTGAAATCGGGTAGATGATTCCTGCATCCAACCACTTCAGGATTTCTTTCTTCACTACTTCTTTCATTATTGGATTGAGCCGTCTTTGTTGCTCCATTGTTGGCTTTGCATCCTCTTCCAAAGAATTTTGTGCATCCAAAAGGATGGGTTGATTCCTTTGATATCTACAGTTGTCCATCCTATAGACGATTTGTGTTCTCTAAGCACTCTCAACAACTTACTTTCCTATAATTTGTTAAGTGTAGTATAAATAATAACAGATAAAGTATTAGAATTACGTAAATATGCATACTTGAGGTTTTTAGGGAGTGGCTTAAGCTCAAGTGTAGTTGGCTCCTCCAAAGAGGGTTTCATCCTTGCCGTGGCTCTTTACTCTGCGTGTAATGGTTCAAAAGGTGTTTTTAATCTGCTAACACATGGTAGAGAGTCTAGCATCTTCAAATAATCCACAAAATCTGGATCATCTAATTCTTCATCTCCCAGTAATGTAGTTTCCAATGGATCATTAGTCAAACTTTTAACCATGTCTTCGTTGATTATCTGATCAATGACATCCATCCTGAAACACTCCTCTTCATCCGTAGGGAACTTCATGGCTTTGAATACGTTGAACTTTACTTCCTGATCTTGGACCCTCATAGTTAGTTCACCTTTTTGCATGTCGATGATAGTCCTACCCGTAGCCATGAACGGTCTCCCTAAGATAATTGGGATATTCTTATCTTCCTCAAAATCCAGAATTATGAAGTCCACGAGAAATATTAATTTGTCTACCTTGACCAAAATATCCTCCACAATGCCTCTTGGGTACGTGACTGACCTATCCGCCAATTGCAACGAAATGTTTGTAGGCTTTGGAGCTGGTAAACCCAATTCTGTATAAACTGATAACGGCATGAGGTTCACACTTTCCCCCAGATCACATAAACACTTGTTGAACGCCATATTCCCAATTGTGCATAGAATGGTAAAACTCCCCAGATCTTTCAACTTAGGTGGTAACTTTCACTATAAAACTGCACTACACTCTCGAATCCATACAAGTCCATAAAGAATTGGTGATCAAGAAATTCATAAATTCAAGCATAAATTAATATAGATAAACTGAGGAATAACTTATTAAACTGAAAATCAAAGTTACATAACCATTGTTCCACCTAAAGATCCATTATAAGCCCAAAAAATAATTTAGTTCATCATAAATGAATTAAAAACTGAATTAATTCAAGAAAACATCATCCCAATTACAAATATAAAACTAGAGAATAAGAATAAATCCAGAACCACCTTTCTCTATAGCCTAATTTGCAATTGTTGTGAAAATCCTTCAAAAACTCTCCAATGCTCTTGCTACAAAATCTATCTTCAATGTTGTTAATTGCCTTGTATGATGTCTCTATCTTGTTATTTGATGTTAATTATATGCTTAGACACGTATTCTGATTACAATTCCATCCATAGTTGAGTCCCAAGTCATTGCCAACACTTAATCTTACGTTTACAGCATTTGAAAAGAACCAGGAGACTTCTCTACCCCGTACCCCCGCCCCGGCGGAGGTGTTGCCTTATAAAGAGCCCATCCCGGTGGGCATATGGACTGTCAATTGAATTCAAGACTTCCCCTTGGTTGGGTTTTTATAGAAATAGCCACCCTACCGGTATATGTTCTGTCAGTTGTCAACTTTCAGCTCCAAACTTGCCAAAATTTTCCAAAACTCCACACTTTTTGTCCAATAGCCATTCCACCAATCCTAAACACAAAATAACACTAAACAAGTAAAAATAAACAATAAAAACAAAAATTTCACACAGCTTAAGCTTGAATTAGAAGATGATAAGTAGGTATAAAACCCAATTATCAATGCTCATGCATGATTATCAAATGTTCAAGCTTGGGAAAGATGAAACTATCAACCAGGCCTAAGAAAGGTTCCAAGTACTAATGAATTCCTTGAAGCTTCTTGATAAATCAATTCCATAAAGTGATATCAACCGTAAGTTATTTCGGGCTATGTCCAAGAGGTTTGCTTCTAAAGTTACAACTCTTCAAGATTCTCCTAATATCTCTTCTATGAATACATTGACTCTATTTGGTGAATTAGAAGAATTTGAACATCAATTAAGGAGATATGATGATGAGGAGGATACTCCTCGAAAGAAGGTTTTAGCTCTTATTGCAGGTGATGAAAAGGAGCAAGAGGACAATTCAGATGAGGAAATTATAAAACTTTCAAAAAGGATCAAAGGGTTGTTACAAAGAAAGCTAAATAGAAAGAGTGCAATCACTTCAAACAAGTTCAAGGGAAAGCAAAATGAAGACACTTACTTTGAATGCGGACGCCCGTGCCACTTCAGAAGGATTGCTTCAAACTAACAAATAAAGGAAAACCGAACTACAAGTATAACAAAAGGAACAAAACATTTATTACTTTGAGTGATGATGAGTCCGAAGTGGAAGTTAATGCAAATGAAGAAATAGCTCAAGTATGCTTCATGGGAATCGACTATAAATCAAGTGATGAATCTAGTGAGGTAACTATTTATGATTATAATATTTTGTACCATGAAAATGAAAAACTAAGAGAAAAGGTTGTATACTTAAAAGACTTAGTAAATACTTTAATGAATGAGGTTGATATATTAATTGATGAAAAGAAAGAAGTTGAACAAGATACATCATCACAAGAAGAAAATATTTTAATGGCTAGAAATGATGTTTTAGAAAATCATAACAAAATTCTTTCCAACAAGGTTAATGATTTAAATAATGAAGTTAAAAAATTAAACAAAGAAATAGTAATGAGAGATGTTTGTATTGATGCTTTTAATGATAATACACATATTGAAAATCCTTCAATAAATAAACTACAAAAAGAAATAGACTCGCTAAAATTATCACTAGCTAAATTTGTTCAAGGAGAAGAAAATTTAATTGTCATTTTGGGTATACAAAGACTTAGTTTTGAAAAATAAGGAATTGGCTATAATCCAACACATAAAAAGAGTGATGTAAAAATACTAAAATTTAAATCACATTCTAAATTGAACTATTGTTCTCCTTTCACTACTTCCAAAAAATGTGGCATAAAAGGGCATTTAGATGTTAATTGTTCATCAAATACAAGAAATTTTAAAGTTAAAAGTTTGTGGATTAAGAAAAGTGATTTGTCTGTGACTAACCCAAAAGGACCAAAAAAAATATGGGTTCAAAAAGGCTGAATTATTTTTATAGGTAAATCTCAAAGAGTTACTTTTCAAAACAGACTAACTGAATAAGCCAAAGGAGCAAATTGGATTCGTTAGACAAGTCAACTAAGTAAGCTGGATAAGAAGAAACAATAAACTGGATTCAACAAACAGAATATAGCATCGTCAAATTATCTATCGAGCAAACCGAATTCTCAACAAAATGTTGAAATGTCAAAAGCAACAAAGTATACCAAATACACAAAAGAATTGTTTAAAAGCTTTGAATTCGAGAAATCTAAATCAAAGGCTACACCAATAAGTACGTCAATTAAATTCACATCATATGATAAAGGTATTGACGTAGAGGTAACTAAATATGAAGGTGTGATTGCTTACTTGAATCTTTGTGGTTAACTTATTTTATGAAGAAAATATTTAAATCTTTTAATCACTTGGGTTAACAGAAAAGATTCTTAGACTCATATTTGACAACCATTGTTAGTCCTTAAAAGCAACCATGATTCTTTCTACGGGTATACATCCTTTTTTCAACGTCTTTCATTTCTTTTTGATTAATGACAAAGGGGGAGAAAAATCATATGTTATTCTTTTTGATTGATGACAAATGGGGAGAGAAATTATGATATGTTTAATGTTGAAATAGATTGAGGTACAGGAAGTTGGAAGTTTTGAGTTCATATTGAATATCTCTTGTCTAACTTTATGTTCTTATTCTATGTTGTCAAGAATATTTTAATATATGCATGGTTTTAGGGGGAGCCATAATTATTATATTGTCATCATCAAAAAGGGGAAGAATGTTGACTTAGTCATATTCTAACCTTAGGTTTTGATGATGACTTTCTTATTGTACTAAAATATTTACTCATGCATTTACAGGATATTAAAAGAATTCTTGAAGCGTTAATTTATTAAAGGATTGAAGATATGAAGGCTTGAAGAATTGCTCTAAAGAATTACTCGAGTCATTAGGAAAAAAATATAAGATCCTGGCTTTAATTATTTCTCAATCAAGGCTCTAGGATTTGCGTTGCATTGCATCATTAATTAATTATGGAATAAATTAAAATGGTTAATTAATTAAAGATTAATTATGGAAATATTTAAGTAAGCTTTCAAAATTAATAAGGATCAAATTGGAAATAAATTTTGAAAAGATGCTTTTGAAGTCTTCCCATAATTAATTGAATTAATTTGAAAACATATTTTGATTCTTTATAAAATCTGTTACCATACATCTTGGGATTGAGTTATTCATTATTTGAGTTTTCCATACTTTATTAACGAATTGAGTTTTCTATAAATTGATTAAGGCAAATCAAATTTCATGTCTTTAGAATCAATTAGCAAGGATCAAATAATTGGAGTAATTTTTAGAAAGTTGAATAGTGAGGACAAATCCTAATAAATATAGAAATGTTTTTTAAATATTGATACTTCCAAAATTGATGGAGTTGGTTAGTAAATAAGTTTAAAAAAGATCATTATCTTTCATATCTCTAACCAAGATTGTTTCCATAAATATTAGGATACGGGTTATCTATTATTAGGTTTTCCATAATCATGGAAGTAATATATAAATAGATTGGAATTTCAAAATTAATATGGAAATATATGCATTGCATGGAAATAATTATGAAAGTGTTTAATTTATTATGGATCAAATTTATTGGGCATCTAAAATTAATATGGAAGAATGGTAAATGATGAAATCTTAATATTCATAATTTAAATATGTTGCTAATTCGTTTGATAAAATGTAAATTTAATTGATATCCTTATTCCATAATTAAAGCTGATTAGATTTGATTAAGATATTTTTCGTAAAGTCTAAAGCTATTAATTGATTATACCTTAAATTAAGCTTTATGATTCCTATTACTTTTTTGGTAGAAATCAATGTGGATTTTAACGGTCTAGTCATTCCTTATTTAATAAAGATTGACAACGACAATTCCTAATTGGTGATATAAAATATCTTGTAATGATTAACAAGCTAGTATCATGAAAATTCCTTTAGTGAGCTTTGTTAGTGGATATTATATAATATTTTAAAGGCATGATATCCTTATCAATTCATATCACCTGACTTCATGCTTATTATGTAATTGATTATAATATATATATATATATATATATATATATATATATATATTGCTAAATTTGTTTGTATTAAGAAGACCAAAAAACAAAGGCTAAGGGGCATACCCTAGAATATATTAACATCATCTAAAGAGCAAAGATGAGGATACGATACAAGGAAGAGATCCCAACCATCCTAGTGAGTTAACAACCAATTATAGTAGTGATTACAATTAGTGGCCTTGATGAAGGATTTACAAGAAGAGAGTCTTGATTTAATAAGATTGAAAGTGTCCTTTGCAAGAGACCGAGGTGGGATAGTGGTACCCTTAAGAATCTTTGTGTTCCTAGCCTCCCAAACTTTGTAGAAGCAGGTGGCAACTATGAGACTCAAAATGTTCTTGGTTAGTTTAGAGCCTTAGTAGTTGGTGTGGTGGCCAATGAGAGTATCCCATGCTCTTGGGATGGAAACCCAATTTCCTAAGTCGAATGCACTTTTTAAGATAACTGAAGAGTAGGTACATTCAAAGAACAAGTGCTCAAAAGTTTTAGGGTGTTGGTTGCGCAGATGACAGTTCCACGTCCGACCCATGTAATGCTTGGTATAGTCATTTTTACAAAGTTTCCTTAGGAGTCTAAGCCACAAAATAAAGGAGTATTGGGGCACAAAAAGTTTGTGCCAAAGGATTGAGCTCCAAGGCACCAATGGAGTCCTAGCCCGAATAGATTCCCAAATTTGGTTAGCTTTTACGGTTTTAATAGCATGCACATACCACAAAATACGGTCATATTACCGAGGAGGGATGGGAATTTGAAGAACTTGCTGCCGAAAAAGGCTGCCAAGGAGGGATGGGAATTTGAAGAACTTGCTGCCAAAAAAGGATAACTTCATGATGATTGCTAGCTGGGAGATTCCATAAGGAGTCCGAGATAATGTGGCTAGCCTTGGAAGAGGCGGGAATACCTGAATTGGATACTAACGTGGTAGAGGGGTTGATGGAAGCTCCATTCAAGCAAGGATCATACCAAAGAGAAGTCTGATTTCCATTCCTAATAATGTACTTCAGATGTTGGAGAGCACATGGACGAAGTTTTAGGATTTGTTTCCAAATCCAAGAGCAGTCATGGCCTTCCGCTACCTGCCATATAGACTTGTCTTTCAAGATGGTGGCTTGAATCCATTGTGCCTGAAGGGACTTAGTATCATGATTGATAATTTGAAGGAAGTGTTGCATCAGTAAGGTAGTATACCAATCAAGGATGTTTTCATGCCTAATTCCCCTTCATTAGTGGGTAAGGTGATTTGAGACCAAGCCACTTTAGCCCCAAACTTACACAGGGTTGGCCCCTTCCATAAAAATCTGCCGAGGAGGGAATGAATCTCACGAAGAACAGCCTTAGGAAGCATGAAGTGCTTGCACCAGTACATTTGAAAGGAACAAAGAATAGACTTTATCAGCTGAAGTCGACCAGAATAGGCAAGGACCTTGGAAGTCCGGGAAGAAATACGTGATGTAATCCTTTGTACATGAGGAACACAGTCGACATAAGAGAGCTTTCGAGATAATAATGGAACCCCAAGGAATTTAGAAGGTAAAGAGCCTAGCTGAAATCCTAGCAGAGATAGAATACTACCCATGGTGGAAGGAGCTGTATTTGAGAGGTAGCATTGACTTTTATGAGAATTAGGGATCAGACCTGAGTAAAGAGAGAATGATAGTATGCAAGAATTAATAATATTGACCGAAGGTAAGCTCACATGGCAGAAAATGAGGATGTCGTCTGCAAATAGTAAGGGGGTAAGTTGGCAAGCTTTGGCCTTCTAATGAAAGTCGAACTCATGAGCAGAAGTCTCCTTTTTGAGTTTTAAGGAAAGCATTTCCATCACAAGAACAAAAAGGAATGGGGAGAGGGGATCTCTTTAACGAAGTCTACGAGTACTACAAATGAATCCTGCAAGAGTCCTATTTAGCTTAATGGAGAACATGGAAGAAGTAATACGTGCCTTAATCCAACTGATGAAAATAGGCGAGAAATGATAAGCTTTTAGGACATCATGAAGAAACTCCCATCGAACCGTGTTAAAGGCTTTCCGAAGGTCAATCTTGAGGGCACAACGAGAAGGACTAGATTTTCTGGTGTATCCATTGAAGAGATCTTGTGCCGAGATGATATTATCACTTATGTTCCAACCTTTTACAAAAGCCAATTGTGCTTGGTCAATTAGCAGAGGCAGTACCACTTTTAGCCTATTCGTAAGGATTTTGGCTATACATTTTAGATAGTATTGTAGCAAGAGATTGGACAGAAATTAGCCATGGCAGTTGGATTGGAACATTTGGGAATCAAGGGCAACGCAGTGGAATTTATCCCTTTGGTTAGCTGACTAGTGGAGAAAAAGTACTGTACAACCTTTGTAAAGGCATCCCTAACAATGGACTAGCAGCTAATAAAGAAATTCATTTTGAAACCATCCGGTCTGGGGTACCTGTTACGATTCATGGAGTTGATCACCTTGAAAATCTCAAAATCAGATATAGGAGCAGTTAGAAGAGAGGCTTGAAATGGGTCAATCAACTTGGTTGGTGAGATGCCAAAGTTGGTAAACCCTTCATAGTGAGAGTTTGAATCAAAAAATAAGCTAGAGAAGTACCCCACAGCAACTGACTCTATCTGGTCCTTGTTATAAACCATAATACTATCAACATTTAGAATCGATAGAATTTTATTATAATTCCATCTTTACTTCATCATATTTGCGAAATAACTTGAGTTACGATCACCTAAAGCCAGCTATATAGCTCTGGATTTCTACTGCATTAGGACTTCCTCCTTATCAATAGCTTAACAAAGCTGCTTTGAGCAACTATCCTCTCTTGCCAAAAGGTTCAAGTCATAAGGATTGTCATGGATAAGGGACTGAACCGAGTGGAGATCCTCCCGAGCTATTTTCACCAATGTGGCCAGGTTACCCACTGATATGTTGAGAGAGATTAAGGCCTTCTTAGTGCATTTCAATTTCTCAGAGAAAACATAGAAAGAGTTCCCATTAATGTGGGTATCTCAAGCCAATCGGACAGAGTCATGAAAACTATCAAGAAGAGACATGTGGTTGAAATATTGAAAGTGCCTCCTAGGTTTAGAAAACTTAATACCAGTGTTGAGTAATACCAAGGAGTGATCAAAAAGTCCACGATGAGCAAAAGTTACTTGTGAGAGATCAAACTTTGAGAACCAATCGGAATTCCCCATGGCTCGGTCAAGTTTCTTGTGGACTAGATGAGAAGGTTGATTGTTCCACCAAGTAAACACTGGTCCAGTTGCACGAATATCCTTTACACCAATGGAAGTGGTACAGTCTTTGAAATCTTCTTTCCCAACATCCCAACTAACATTTGGTTGGTTAGTCTCCTTTAGGTCGTTTATAACATTAAAATCGCCCAGTAAACACCAACTCTCATTTGGGGATAGAGTGACCAGTTCAATCCAGAGATTCCTCCGTTCAGTATAAGTATTAAGCCCATACACAAAAGAAACCATGAAGCTAGAACTGTTAAAGTCCATAGATTGAACTTTACAATGAATAATTTGAGAGGAAACAAAAAGGATATCCAACTTCCAAAGGAGAGGATTCTATCCTACCCAAATTCTACCATTACTATGGAAGTCATAATTAAAAGCCCATTCCCAGTTAATACACAGATTCCTGGAAATTTTTGGAGCCTTAGAAGATTTATCTCTAGTCTCAATTAAGCCAAGAATGGAAATATTATAATCTACAATAATTTACTTAATATAAGCCTGTTTAGGCTTTTTATTTAATCCTTTAATATTATATGAGGCTAACATAATTAAACTGATGGAGGCGTGTTACAAGCTTTACCCTTGCCTTCTCTCTTCTTTGTAGCCTTGGGATTTTCCATACCTGAAATTTGTTTGTTCTTGAGATCTTTCCCTTCTTTTTCATCTATCACCTTGAGTTTATTAACAAGAAGAGGATTCATGGTAACAGGAGAATCTGTTTCTGAGCCAATGATCTAATCAGCTTGAGTCATTGGTGCAACTGTGTGGGAGATAATCATAACATTGCTGGGACTTGGAGTAACAAATCCAGATTTTTCTCCCCTACCAACTATTACCCATGTCATTCTGAGGAGACCCACTAGTAGCGTTCATGTTATCAGCAGTCCCAGACCTTGGATCTTAAGCAGAACCAGCTCCAACAGTAGCTTGATTTGCCACCTTAGCATGACCATCAACAGTTGCTTGCATGTTATTAGCTATACCAGACCTTGGATCTTTAGGAATCCATTTGTAGTTTGCTTTGGGACATTTGAGATGAGAGTGTCCAAATAAAAGGCATTTGGGGCATGAGGGGGGCTTGCTTTTGTATTCAACCTCAACAGATATGAAAGAGTACTCCAAAGTGTGATCTTGATTTGTGGCTACTCGAATAGAAGGAGGAAAGGAAAATGAAGCCTTGACTTTAATGCAGACTTTAGCAAAGTTCAAGAAATCATTCTTTGTTGTCATCTCATCAGTGAAAAGAGGTTTACTAATAGCACTAGCAATGTAACTTATAACTTCATCTGACCAATAGGAAAGAGGAATATTACTGAGTTTTACCTAAATTGGAAATGTATTACACTCAGTTTTAGAAAACAAAACTCCTTCTTTCCATTTCTGTAGGACCATGACCTTAGAAATGAAGTGCCATGGACCAAAATCCAAAACATTATCATAGTCCAAAGCAGAAACAAATTTGAAAATATAGTAGCCTTTGTTGTGTTGGAAAACACGAGAAAGCCCAAGATGACCCCATAGTCTCCTAGCTATGGGCTCAACAACTTTATAGGGAAGAGAGGAATGAAAGAAATATCCCACGAGACTGGCTGCCCAGATCTGGTTGCCTCTTTGGAGCATGTCGTCAGGAGGTATGACAGACAAGTTCCCATCATCTGAAGAAGGAGGGGTGGTACGTAAGTAGCCTAGTGGTCCTGACATTGGTTTTACTAACCACATCACTCCAAAATTTGGAGGCTACTTTCAGACCTTGGGCAAGTATTTCCCCTTCCTTGAGGGTAGAAGCGGGAACCAAAGAAAGTTTGGATTTAGAATTTCTGCACTAAAGAAAGTTTAGTTTGGAACTAGCTTATCAGTGGTTCTAGAATTTCAGAACATTATTCAATTATAGATCAATTCAATCAATAAAAGTTTACTTGCTATTTGAAGGTTCAACACAATGATATAGAATTGAACAAAAAGAATATATATTTAAACAGACATGATATATATATACAAGGGACTATATTCAAAAGAGTTAGGAAAATTTCCATTTAAACAATGAATTAAAGTAGTATATGCCTTGAATAGCAACAACAAAACTTAGGATGCTCGATGTAACAAATTAAATTACAAGAGCTTGTACAATCATACACAAGATAGATTAGGCTTGATCAAATTTAAAATAGAATCTAGGAACTTGTACAACGATAATTTAAGAATAGAAAGCTTGCATTCATATAAAGAGAATGAAGTTAAGAAACTCGCTCAATAGAAGTTTAGGATAAAGAACTCGAATTCATTAATAAAAGAATGAAGTTAGGAAACTTGCCTCGGGTGTAAGCTACACAAATATAATAAAAGTTCACCAATTACCCTACATATACCATTAGAATCACAATACTAATTAGTTATATTAACATCAATTTCATTAGTTTAGTTTCCATTTTAATCAAGTCTATAATCCTTAACTTAGGACTTGATTATCCTACTCATTCACGTAACACAAAACTGAATTCTCAATTATATCATAGTATACGACATAGTGATTGCAAACCAATTCCAATTCAAATGACATCACATTATGAACTTTCACAACTTACTAATTCATAATCTATAGTTTCAACGTTGTGATTACAACATGTTGTTATGTCTTATAATATGTTTTAGGGTCATTAAAATAAGTTAGGTTAGCACATCCAAAGTTATGTTGTTAATAGTTCAACACTGGTCTCGATCGACCATTGGCGCTGCCATTATGCCACGACACTTTATTATCTGGCGGCACACGCGACACCACAGGACGCAGAATACGCCAATGCTTCGACCGTAAATGCTTTTTGTAATAAATGAAATCAGACTCTGTTATAGACCAAAAATCCCAATTCCACAGAAATTCACCAAACTTCAACATCTAAAACTTTGTAATAACATAGTCAAGCATACTACATAAATATTACATATACTCAATTTTAAAGATTCAAAACCATAATTTCCCTAATTTCATCACTTTTAACACTTTTAGTGAATTCGATCGCCACGACTTCGTTTCTTAACCAATTAACATGATTTAAACTATTTTATTTTCATTTCAATCTAACATAAATTTGCAGATTATAGCAAATATTTATCATCAAATTTTGTACTTTCTTAAGCCATTTCATATGAGCATACACTGACATTCTAACTTCTTTCTCACAAAGCCAATTCTCACGAGTTTGATTACTAACTACCGTATATAAATGACAATAACAGATTCTACAACACAATTATGCACACCCATAACCCATGTTTATATTCAACAACTTATCAAAATCCCACTTCAATAGAATAAAAATCACAAAACAGAAAATTAGAATTAGGGTAGGTTATACCTTGATTTAGCAAGATGTTTAGCAAGACTTTCTCTTCCTCTTAGAAAAATCACAGAGATTTCTCTCTTCCTCACAAACTCTCTCTTTTGCTCTCTCTGCTCTCAGTCCTTAGAGAAATACGTAAAATAACCCAATTGAGCGCTAGCTTTAGAAAATAGGTGCGTAATATAACTGATATGGCCATTCTCCCACGTACGTCAGGTCACAAACCCAAAAGGTTGCGCTAGGTCAAAAAAGCCAAAGGCCATAAGGCCTTATTTGGCTACCACAAATCCCCCCTACTAGATTATTTCAATAATTTTTTTATTATATAGTCTTTATTTGTCACACATGTAACCCATTTAAATAGCTTACACTTATAATTATAAAAATTATATATATTTTTTATAATTATACTTATGATTAATAAATAATTATATATCTAATTTAATTAATAAATTAGACTTAAACATTACTTTATTTAATTTACTTATTTTCTTAAATATTAAACAATTCATTTAATTTAATTATTCTATTAAATTAAATCTTTCAAATAAAAATTACCATTATTTAATTTAATTAACATTAACCAATTTAGTTACTAAATTAATGCACCACAACTCATCAATAAATAACTTATTTAAAAATATTTATTTAATTCAATAAATATTTAAATTAAATTATAAAATTTCTCGATCGTTACAATTGAGATTTTGAGATTTATCTGGTAGGGGCTCAGTTCTTCGGGCCTCAGCTTGGGTTCGGCTTGGGGGTTCAGATGCTGTGAAGGGTTGTTGGGTCGGGGTCTTTCTTCGGGACCCGACTTCAGTTCGGGCATGGGGGTTCGGCTTGGGGAGAGTCCTGTGGGTTCGGATGCTATGGTTCGGGGATAGTCTAAAGCCTAGGAGATGGTACGGGATGTACATTCTAGATACTGATGATTAGTCCTCTTGCATAGGGTCTTTTCTATTTATTGTTATTGTTCTTATAGTTGGTCTGTTGGGCTTTATTTGTAACTGTTGCTTAGCGCTCTCTTGTATATGGGTAAGTGGGGGGTCCACTGTTGGGTAAAATCTATATACGCACAACACGTAAGTATATGTGGTCAACAAGTAATATATAGTAATGAGTAGAGTATCGTTCCCACAATGACAAATTAGTAAGAAACTTAACCTTACAATTACCAATTTCCTATTAATCCTAATTTTATTAAACTATTCAATTCAATGATTAAAATTATAGAAACTAAATTAAAAAACAAATAAACTACCACAAAATAATCACAAATATCAAAATCTGGAATTTCAAACAATTAATGGAGAATTAGACTTATGACTTCACCCTAAGCTTCACTCTGATTTTTATACCTTTATTCCAATTCAAATCACTATCCCAGTTTATTAATCAAGAACACGATTGTAGTATTAGCCACCTCTCGATGCACTAATACCGTATTAACTTAAATCCACAAATTAGATAGAAATAAGTTAAACACCTTAATCAACTAACTCACTATATCTCTATGTGAACTATAATTAAAGAAGGATTAAGATTAAGTTCTCTATCCGATTACATGCGATTTCAAGCATATCTCTACCTTAACATTCATCAAGATTCTGTTATTCACAAAATTCATGAACACATGCTATATTAACTAAGTCTAGATTCGAATATCCTCTCTCGATTCCATACAAATCCACAAAGAATTGTTGATCAGACAATTCATAAATTCAAGCTCAAATTAATATAGATAAACTGGAAAATAGCTTATTGAACTAGAAATCAAAGTTTACAAAATCATCGTTCCACTTAAAGATCCACCATAAGCCTAAAAAGTGAATTGGTTCATCATAAATGAAATAACAACTGAATAAATCAAAGATAACATTCTTTCAATTACAAATAAAAGACTAAGAAGGAGAATAGTGAAAAACACCCTTCACGTAGCCTAAATCTGCAATCGTCCCGAAAATCTCCCTAAAATCTTCCTCAAATGTTTGCTATGAAAAACTAGAATTTTTCTCTGTGTCTAGCCTTGTGTTTGTTGAATTCGTTGTTAATTCAGTAGTAGATATCCCACACACGTTTTTCAAGTTAATTCCATGCTCAATAGAGTTCACTTGTCATCCAAATGCTAGAATTCATGTCCCAGCAGAGTTCGAAACCATAAAAAATAGTTCACCTGTCGAGACCCCCCGCCCTGGTGGGGGTATTAGTCTAAAACAGGCCCGCCCCGGCGGGAACCCTTTCTGTTAAAATTCTTGAAGAACCCCCGCCCCGGCGAAGGTACATTCTGCCAGATGACTTTGCTAACTTCATGTTTACTTCCCGAAATGCTCCAAATGACCTAAATTCTTTGCTAAATGCCGCAACAACCACCCTACACATAAAAGAACTCAAAACAAATAAAAACGAACATGAAAACAAGAAAATAGCAACAATTAAGTATGAAATGGACAACGATTCATGGATATGAAATCCACTTATCAACATCCCCTAAACTTAAACTGTGCTAGCCCTTGAGCACAAAACAAGCTACATGTTATGCAGTGAAATGCAATGAGATGGACTGTATTTGATCTAATCTATATGCTTCGAATCCAACAGTATCACAGAATCAAAATTATCTCACTGGCCTAAGAGAAAACAAGCAAACTCTACAACATTAATCACCAAAACTAATCCACAGTTCTGTATTAATTCTCAAATCTTAAACCATTATCACTGGTATAGTGTGCGTGTGTGTTCAACATCCATGATAACTAATACATACTCAAATTCAATACATAACTAATTTTCTTAGAAGGAATCATACATCACAAATTAAAAAATTTCAAAAATAAGCACATTCCAACTAAAACTAAGTAATACCAAAATCAAGGGTTCAAGTAGGGTACTTATACTTCATTTATATTCAAATTTTTTCCACACAGGGGCTTCTTGCTCTTTTCTCGTTTTATTATTATTATTTTTTAGATACACACATGACTGTGCAATGTTTCATCCCATTAGGCTAATAATCTACCCTTAGCGAGCTTTCAACCCAGCGACTCCTGCACCATAAAAGACCTTAGGGCGCTAGGTGTAAAGACAATCCCCTCGGGCGTACTTGCTCAAGTAGCAAAGGCCCCAAAACAAGACTAGTCATGATATATAATTTATTTTTAGATAATAAGCTTATATACCCCACATATATCCCCCAAACTTAGGTTATTGCCTAATTTTCACCTTTACTACCTATCCTTGTCGTTTTCTCATTTACTCTAGCATTATCCTTTAGAAACTATTTATGTATCAATTTGAACTAACCAGTCACATAGATGTTAATAACATGCTAACCTTTTTATACCAATTTTAAATAAGCGCAAGATTCGATTCATAATAGAAATTATATCAAGTTCTAATAATTAATGTTGTATTGGTTAACTTATTCTCAATCTCATCATTGGCCCACAAAAATCATGAACTACAATACTGCTGGACATATGTAAACACAATATTTAACTAAATATTTTCTTTTTTTAATTTTTTTTATATCATAACATAACAAAATGCATTAATAACGGAATTAAAAATAATGCAATAACAAAAATAACCTAAGCTACTATGTATGCACTTAAGCTATCATGCAACTATGTGACTTATATGTACGTAACATCATAATTCCTAACTAATATGCAAAACTAGAATTCAATGACAACTATAAGCCTAACCAATAACATATGCATGCAAACAAGAATTTAAATCCCCCAAACTTAAAGAATATAATGCCCTCATTGGATGAATAATCACAATTTAGTGTGAGGACTTCCCTACAATCGCCTAAGTCTGGGGAGGTGGTGGTTGATCTTCTTCTTCTGAATCACTTGGTAGAAACCTCAGCATTGGCATGGGCTGCTGATATGGAAAGTGTGCAGCTGGATTGAAGCTCTAAAGTGTCATGTTGAGTGAAGTAAATGATGTGTTCATAGCGTTAAAGATATGGTCTTGCCTCAATGCGAGTCACCACATCTCCCGACGTGTTACCTTGTTGTGTGCATCCATTTGACGTTGAAAGTCAAGAAACTGAGGATTGGATAATGCCTTGGTCAGCGGTACCTGCTCGGTTCCTTGATCTCCCATAGCCTCATCCTCATCGTCTGAGGTGTCTGCAGCGTCAAATTCATCTTCCGAAGCCGATGGAAAAATAAAACCTAGTCCTCGCAGATGGGAATCACCCTCGGCCCATACTGAATACCACACTATCATTTTGGAGTCTAGCAACGCAAGCGACATCTGTGTGGGCTCATCGTCAGACCATCTCACACCTGTTTGGTGACACAACCCACATATGAGTGATGGGTATGGCAAGCCGCCTGAAAAGTTTCCTCGTAAGCACCGGCGGATGGAAAAACATATAATGGCCCCAACGTCAATGATGAAGTCTTGCACAATCGTGTATAGCAGTAACGCCTTCTCTTTGGTCACGTCTGAGGTGTGTTGGGACGGCTACAATTTAGCACATAAGAATGCGTACCAAATTTTGCCATACCGACTGAGATCTTTGCTATGGAAAATAGTGACTCCCTTCCGACCCTTGATCCATATTATTCTTGGCTTAGTCATTTCATTGAGTATTGCCTTATAGTCCGGGTCAAAATCATGTAGGTGGTCATATTGGCATTGTTGAGGCACCCACAACTGATAATAAGTGTTTATGGCATCAGCACTAAACGGGACCAAGCGACCCCGCACATAAGCGTTGAAGGGGGCTTTGTCCTCGGCGTTTGCATAAAACTCCTTTACTATGTTGACCACGGCGGGTTCCGGCTCTTCGGTGAATTTATTCCAGCCCTTCTGATAGATTTGCTGCATCATCTCCCCCATCGACGTGATCCGGTGCCAACCCCCGCTCCGGTGTAAGGGCTTTTGTCATTATATAATCGTACTAATCGGCGGCAGGGGCACTTATAAATCTCCGGTGATCGAAGGTCCGTGTCGGTTGTGTAGGCCTTGAACTCTCTCCCCTTTGGCGTTTCGATGTGGGTTACGAAGCCATTTACTCTCAATTGCCTTAACCACGGTATCTTCCCCCCAAACTTGGTTCACACACACTGTTGAACACTTGGTGGGCACAGACAATTCTTCCCCCAAACTTGTTGATTTTTTGTGGCAAATTGGTGAAAGAAGTTGAAGAATATGTAGTGTTGTGCTTGACCCTCAATTGCTCTCAAGTAGCCTCTATGGATGCCCTAATTCGCAGACTTGTGGGTTGTAGTTGAAGAGTTTTATGAGGAATTTGGGATGAGATGGGGCAATATATAGAGGTGGTGTAATTGGCTGAATTGGTGGAATGAAGAGGTGGGGAGAAGTAGTGGAGTAGTAGTGAATGGGATGGTGAAATCGTGGGGTTGAAGTTGTAATGGAGGAATAAGTAGAGTAGAATAAGGGAGTGGGGTTATGATGGATGAGCAATGAGTAACCGCCGAATAACTGCTTCAACTTCTGGACCCCCGCCCCGGTGGGGGATGCTAGGCTTATTAGGCCCACCCCGGCGGGCATGTATTCTGTTAACTGGTTTAGGGGACCCCCGCCCCGACGAGGGGTACAAAGATAATATAGCCCTCCCCGGCGAGCATGGCTTCTGTCAAAATCTTGGGGAGACCCCCGCCCCGGCGGGGTGTAGTTCATTTTGGGCTCGCCCCGGTGGGCATGCCTTCTGCTAGTTGATTCTGTTTCTCATCTTCTCTTCCTGCTAAGCCACTCAATGTACATTTCCCCATCCTGCAAGACATGAAACATAAACATTAGTGGATTGTTGATAAAATAGAGTATTGTGGAGAGATTAACAAGACTTTTATTAAATAATACCTACCTAATAACTTAATAAAAACTATATTCTAACAATTATGAATGAAAACACGAAAAATAAACGTAAGATTGGGTTGCCTCCCAATTAGCGCTTGATTTTAAGTCGTTCAGCCTGACTACTTCCTGTTTATGGTGCGTCGGACAATGTGATGGCGATGACATCGGTGTTGGACTCACCACCCCAATAGTGCTTTAATTGCTTACCGTTGACTTTGAAAGTTTCTAATAGATTCTGACTGTAAAGTTCAACGGTGCCATGAGAGAGCACCCGTTTTATAGTGAATGGTCCCAACTAACTCGACTTAAGCTTTCTTGGGAACAATCTCAGCCTTGAGTTGAACAAAAGGACTAATTTCCCCGGCTCAAATGTTCTATGCATAATTTTCTGGTCGTGCAATCTGTTAACCTTTTCCTTGTATAACTTGGAGTTCTCATAGGCTTGAAGGCAAAATTCGTCGAGCTCATTTATTTGCAGTAATCTCTTTTCTACTACAACTGCTTGATCGAAATTGAGTTTCTAAATCGCCCAATAAGCCTTATGTTGTAGCTTGACTGGTAAATGACAAGCCTTTCCGTACAGTAGTTGATATGGTGGCATCCCAATCGGTGTCTTATACGCAGTTCGATATGCCCATAATGCATCATCCAACCGGAGCGACCAATCCTTACGATTCGGATTCACCACTTTCTCCAATATTTTCTTGACTTCCATGTTCGACACCTCAGCTTGCCCACTGGTTTGGGTGTGATAAGTCGACGCTGCCTTGTGGTTGACCCCATACCTTACCAATAGAGCTGTGAATGATTTGTTGCAAAAGTGACTACCTTCGTCACTTATAATTGCTCTAGGCGTGCCAAACCTTGTGAAAATGTTCTTCTGTAGGAATTTAAGAACCACTTTGGCATCGTTAGATGGGAGTGCTACATCTTCAACCCACTTTGATACGTAATCCACTGCGAGTAGAATGTACTGGTTGTTAAGAGACGAAGGGAATGGCCCCATGAAATCGATGCCCCATACATCAAAAATTTTAACTTCAAGAATTATTTGTAGAGGCATCTCATTCCTTTTCAAAATGTTGCCAACCCTTTGACACCTATCACATGTTTTGACAAAATGGTGGGCGTCCTTAAATAGTGTAGGCATATAGAACCCGGCTTGCAGCACCTTTGCTGTTATCCTCTCACTACCATAATGTCCGCCATACGCAGATGAGTGGCACTCATGTAGAATGTTCATCACTTCACTGTAGGGCACACACCTTCTAATCATTTTGTCGGCGCACTGCTTGAACAAATAAGGTTTGTCCCACATGTACCATTTTACGTCATGAAGAAACTTCTTTTTCTGTTGTCTTGTGAGATCAGGTGGAAGAACGTTGCTCACTTGATAATTTGCATAATCTGTATACCAAGGAAATTCTGCATTTATCCCAAACAATTGCTCATCCGGGAATAATTCGTTAATATCACACTTGTCCTCTTTCAATTTCTCTTGGTTTTCGAGCCTAGACAAGTGATCGGCTACTTGATTCTCCGTCCCATTTCTATCCTTTATTTCTAGATCAAACTCTTGGAGAAAGAGAATCCATTGGATAAGGCGTGGTTTAGCATCTTTTTTCGCAATTAGGTACCGAATAGCCGAATGATCCGTGTAGACTATCACCTTAGTCCCGATCAAGTATGCACGAAACTTGTCAAATGTATACACCACTGCAAGCAATTCCTTTTCTGTAGTTGTATAATTTATTTGAGTCTCCGTGAGCATTTTGCTTGCATAATATATGGCGTGAAACAACTTCTCTTGGCGTTGACCCAAAACAGCCCCAACCGCATACTCGCTTACATCACACATCAGCTCGAAAGGCATATTCCAATCCGGTTCGATGATTACGGGGGCTGTAGTCAACTTCTTCTTCACAACTCAAAAGCTGACTTACAATTTTCGTCAAAACTAAAAACAGAATCCTTCTCTAAAAGACTGCATAAAGGTTTTGCAATTTTAGAGAAGTCCTTTATGAATCTCCTGTAGAACCCAGCATGTCCAAGAAAGCTTCTAATTCCCTTAACTAAACTCGGTGGAGGAAGTTTCTCGATTATTTCCAGCTTAGCTTTATCAACCTCCAATCCTTGAGCCGATACCTTGTGGCCCAAAATTATGCCCTCCTCAACAATGAAGTGGCATTTTTCCCAGTTAAGTACAAGGTTCGTATCTTTGCACCTTTATAACACCATTACCAAATTCCCTAGGCAAATATCAAAATCGTCAGCTTCAGCTACCTTGGTATGGATAGAATCATCAGCAGGGGCATAATCATCAGCAGGGGCAAAATCAGGGTCGTTATCTAGGATCAGCTGGTGGGGGTAACCCAAATCTCATTCCGATAGCTCCTTGTGTTACTTGTGGGGCTAATCATCCTGGGAGGCAGTGCCATAGACTCACCGATGCATGCTTCTTGTGTGGACAGATGGGTCATATGACTACAGATTGTACCAGGCCACGTGGTAATGGTGGAGGTGGTGATAATGGTGGCAATGGAGGTTAGTGTCAGGGTGGTCGAGTGTTTGCCTTGACGTATAACCAGGCGGCAGGTGCACCAGGTACTGTTTCTAGCACTCTTTTAGTTGGCAATCGCGAGGCTTCTAATTTGTTTGATATGAGTTCTACTCATTTCGTTGTAGCTCAGTCTTTTGTTCGGCACCTAGGTGTGCCATCTCAGTTTTTAGATTTTGTTATGTCTATTGCTACCCCAATGGGGACTTCTGTTGTTATTTCTGATTTATATCGAGGGTGTTCGATCAGTTTTGGGGATAAGATTCGTAGGGTTAATCTTCTTCCAATGAGTATACACGATTTCGATGTCATTCTTGGGATGGACTGGTTGAATAAGCACCAGACCACTATCGACTGTCAGGCGAAGAAGGTTATATTTGGAGATGTGAAGTCTCCAGAATTCGTGTTTCAGGGTTCTCAGCCGGGTAGAGTGGTGAAGTTAATTTTAGCTTTGAAGGCTAGAAAGTTAGTGGCAAAGGGTTGTGAGGGGTATTTGGCATTTGTAAAGGATACATCTAAGGGTGAGTCTCGTATTGAGGATGTTCCAATTGTTCATGACTTTTTCGATGTGTTTCCTGAGGAGTTGTCAGGGTTGCCACCGCAGCGAGAAATGGAGTTTGCTATTGAGCTTGTTCCTGGTGCGAAGGCTATCTCCAACGAGCCGTATAGGATGGCTCCGTTAGAGTTATAGGAGTTGAAGGAACAGTTATAGGAACTATTAGATCGTGGTGTGATTCGGCCGTGTGTTTCCGTGGGGTGCTCTAGTTTTATTTGTGAAGAAGAAGGATGGGTCTATGAGGCTATGTATAGACTATAGGGAGTTGAACAAGATCACCATCAGGAATCAGTATCCATTACCGAGGATTGATGACTTGTTTGACCAACTTCAGGGGGTAAAATATTTTTCAAAGATAGATTTGAGGTCGGGCTATCATCAGTTAAGGGTGAGGGATGAGGATATCCCTAAGACGGCTTTTTCGTATTTGATATGGGCATTACGAGTTTCTGGTGATGCCATTCGGGTTTACTAACATTGCGATGGTGTTTATGGACTTGATGAATCGGGTGTTCAGGGAGTACTTAGACCAATTTGTTATTGTCTTTATTGATGACATTTTGGTTTACTCCAAGTCTAAGGAAGAACATGAGGAGCATCTTCGAACAGTGTTATTGATTTTGTAGAAAGAGAAATTATATGCTAAATTCTCTAAATACGAGTTTTGGTTGGAGCAGGTCACATTTTTTAGACATGTTGTTTCTGATGAAGGCATTAAGGTGGATCCTGTGAAGGTTGAGGCTATCACTAAATGGCCGAGACCTACTACGGTGACAGAGATTAGGAGTTTCTTGGGTTATGCAGGGTATTATAGGCGGTTTATGGAAGGGTTTTCCTTACTTGCCTTACCATTGACTCAGTTGATGAGAAAGGGCGTGAAGTTTGTGTTGAATGAGGAGCGTGAGAAGAGTTTCGAGGAATTGAAAAAATGACTTATGACAGCTCCTATACTTGCATTGTCGTCGGGGACAAGAGGTTACCAGATTTATAGCGATGCTTCTAAGAAGGGCTTGGGGTGTGTTTTGATGCAAAATGGTAAGGTGATTGCATTTGCTTCTAGGCAGCTTAAACCTTATGAGGTGAATTACCCCACACATGATTTGGAGTTGGCAGCGGTGATCTTTGCCTTAAAGATTTGGAGGCATTATTTGTATTGAGAGACTTATGATATCTTTACCGATCACAAAAGTCTTAAATACATCTTCACTCAGAAAGAGCTCAACATAAGGTAGAGGCGTTGGTTGGAGCTTCTAAAGGATTATGATGCTAGGATTCAGTATCACTTGGGGAAGGCAAATGTGGTTGCAGATGCTCTTAAATTTAAAGAGTTCGGGAGTCTAGCGCCCTTATTACATAACCTCGACTTATTTCGGATATGGAGCATTTCGAGTTGGAGTTGTATGTGACGAGGTCTGGATGGGCATTTGGCGGGTATGAGAGTGGAGCCCTCTCTTATCTTGCGGGTCAAAGAAGCTCAAAAGGAAGATGGGGAGTTGTGGAGTATGACACAAAATCTAGAGGAGGGCAAGCAGCCCAAGTTTTGTATTGATGACCATTCTGTGATTTGGTTGGGTGAGCGGTTGTGTGTACTGTCCGATCCAATCATTCGGGAGGCAGTGTTGGCTGAGGCTCATAGTTCGCCATTTTCTCATCCGAGTTCTACAAAGATGTATAGGGATTTAAAGAAGAATTTTTGGTGGAATGTGATGAAACGAGACATGGCTGGATATGTTGGGAAGTGCCTCGCTTGTTAACAAGTGAAGATAGAATATCAACGAGCTAGTGGTTTGCTACAACAGTTAGACATTCCAGTGTGGAAGTGGGAGGATATCACGATGGACTTTGTGACTGGTTTGCCAAAGACTTTCAAGACGAATGATGCCATTTGGGTAGTGGTGGATCGGTTGACTAAATCGAAACACTTCTTGGCTATCCATGAGGGTTACTCGGTGGATAGATTGGCACATATCTTTTAGTAGAAGATTGTTAGACTTCATGGTACTCCAGTATCTATTGTTTCAGATCGGGACCCAAGGTTTACTTCAAGGTTTTAGAAAGGGTTTCAACGAGCTTGGGGCACTCGACTCAACTTTAGTACTTTTTTCCATCCGCAAACTGATGGGCAATCCGAATGGACTATTCAAACATTAGAGGACATGTTGAGATCTTGTGCACTTGAGTGGTCAGGTAATAGGGATGATTACTTGAGCCTAGTTGAGTTTGCTTATAACAACAGTTAACATGCAAGTATTGGAATGGCTCCGTTTGAGGCACTGTATGGTAGAAAGTGTCGGGCACCGACTTGTTAGGATGAGGTTGGTGAAAGGGCCATAGAAGGACCTGAGTTAATTCAAATCACTACAGAGAAGGTAGCAGTGACTAAGGAGAAGTTGAAGTCGGCTCGATCACGGCAGAAGTGTTATGCTGATAAGCATAGGAGGACTTTAGAGTTTGAACCTGGTGAGCATGTGTTTCTAAAAGTTTCTCCTTAGAAGGGCATTCGGCGATTTGGGTTGAAAGGGAAACTTAGTCCGCGTTATATTGGCCCATTTGAGATTTTGCAGAGGGTTGGTGAAGTTGTGTATCGGTTAGCTTTGCCTCCGTAGCTAGCTCACGTGCACAATGTGTTCCATGTGTCGGTGTTGAGGAGTTATCGTTATCATCTGTTGCACGTGGTGCAATATCCATTCGATAAGATTCGGGAGAATCTTAATTGTGAGGAACAAGCCGAGGCGATTTTTGATCGTCAAGAGCGGATAATGAGGAAGAAGACTATTCCATTTGTTAAGGTTTTGTGGAGAAATCATTCGGAGCGGGAAGCTACTTGGGAGATGGAAGAGTCTATTCGAGCGGAGTATCCGCATCTTTTTGATATTTAGGTACGTTCATTCTTTTGATTCCGGAGACGGAATTCTTTTTAAGGGGTAGGTGATGTAATACCCGAAAAAAAAATATTAAATAAAAAAAAATTATTTTGTTTTAAAATATATTAATTGTACTTTGTCTTTTACTTGGGTTAACTAGTCATTTAATTTATGTGGATTAATAAATAGTGGATAAATTAATTTGATAAAATTGGATTTTTTTTAAAACTAATTGAATTTAATTTATATATGGGTAATATTAATCTTATTCTAATTAGGAGAAATAATAAGATAAATAATAAGTAAATAAATACTAAAACCTAATCATACATACGAAACAAATCAAAAAGAAAAAAAAAGTGATTGGCGGCTGTGCTGTGAAGAGAGAACAAAGGAAGAAGAGGAGAAAAAAATTTTGCACTGTAATTTGGAGAAGAGAAATCAGCTGATTCACTTGTTGCATATGAAGTAAAAAGGTACTGACGCATTGTAACTTTGCTAGTATTAATGAATTATTGTAACTTATCTTTGATTGGCATACATAATTGATTAAACAGTATGAATTAATGATTGCCTTTACCTTAAAAAAAATACGCTAACGTGATGCGAAAAGCTGCTGTAATGAATAAGGATACATCATGTTGTTTATAGGACTGTAACTCTTGCAGGCATGGTTTTCGCTTTTATTTTATATATATATATATATATATATATATATATATATATATATATATATATTAAATAAATTTTTGGTCATAAAACGATAACTAAATTAATAAATCAATTGAAGTTATATATATTAATTTGAATTAATTAATTTTGTCAACATAGTTATAAAAGTTCTTAATAATAAATTTAATAGTATTATGTTATTAATGATTGGATTGTACTAAAATCTTATTAAATTATTTAGATTGAATGGAGACGATCTAACGAGCTATAATTGGAGTATAAATTTTGGGTATTACATTTTTTAATCCAGGTACGGATTTTCATACTCCTTCAATGATACTCTTATTAAATTTAATTTGTTCGTTTTGTTTCTCCTTTCAAAATTAGTTATTGTTTCCATAATTATTCCTTATCAAATTCATTGTGATAGTTTGTTTTGGCGTTCATAGTTGAAACTCATATTTGTACTCTTTAGACTAGTACAACATGTCTAAATTTATTTTGATAGTTTTGTCTTGGTATTGATACCTGGAACTCATGTTTGTACTCTTGATTTAGTGTATCATCTTTTGTATTTATTTTGATTCTCGTAGAAAGTACATGTTAATATTTTTGGAGACTTGTGTGATGTTTCGTTCGATTTAACATGTACACCTTAGAACCCCTCTGTGTTAATATTTCGTCGCATGTGTTGTGACATTATATTTTTGTTAGAATATCGTAGGGTATACCTGAGCTATAACCACCTGTGGGGGTACCACAGGCATGTCCTCTTGGCACCGAGGCATGACACCTCCGCAAGCAAGGTGTGATCACCCATGGCGCTCCGCTTTGTACTCGATAGGAGTCACCATTTGGTATTTTTGTCAGTGGGGCGATAGTCACCCTAGTTTTCTGTTTTGTTCTGTTCTATGGATTGGTGATGTTTGTGCCAAACACACCTTCCGATTTTATATACATTTGGATTCGCGGTCCAATGTGTGTGACTGGCTTGTGTGGCATTATTTGATTTGCCTGTGTGACATTATTTGACTTGCCTGTGTGGCAAGGTATATTTCTATTTTGTTCTGAGCTCGATATGAAATAACACCCAACCTTTTGATTCAGCCCATTATTTCGTTGTATTAGTTTTATTCGTTTTGTTTCAGTTCAGTTCATTTAATTTAGTCAATTATTTCGTTTCATTATTCTTGTATTCTATATCCGTACTGGGTATTTGGCTCATGCTATGTTTTTCTTCCGGCAGGTAATCAGAGGGATCAAGAGCAAGTGTGATGAGAGCTCCCTTCATTCTAATGGTTTAGAGATATTCTGTTTAGGCTTGATTTGTCAGTTTATTTGAATTGTAGCAATTAACTTAGATTATGGTTTGAGTCAATGTGACATTTATTATAGTTTGTCTTGTGATATTTAATCATTATGAGACCATTCTTTTGTGGCATAAAGCTTTCATTTCATTTTGTTATGTTTTGTGCGTAATCTCTCTTTCTATTTCGGAAAGGGGGTGTTACAGTCTAGGTTATCAACATGTAATTCTTTCATCAAAGCTACAAATAGTCAATATTTCTATAATTGGTTTATTACTAACTAGTTGGATTCTGGTATAGTTCCTTGTATAGTTTCCTCATCTTGGCCTGTCCACAGATGATGTAGCTATATTCTGGGGTATGCCCCTTGCCTTTGTAATTTGGTCGCTTTTATACAAACAAAATTTAGCAAAAAAAAACAAAATGCACACAAACCACTTTATAATTCACAAACAACTTTATGGAGTATATGAACTATGTAGGAAACAGACAACATGAGACACCCCAAAACCATTACACAAAAACTACTCGTAAAATTAATCTTAAGCAGCACCACCGTTCAAAGCTCTCTCCAACCTTGTTTCAAAAGGGGTGGAATGCTAATTCACTTTCTTATCCTGCAAACCATCACACGCCTAATTAGTACCAGATTACCCATATTTGAACTAAAGTCATAAGATGTCAAATCACATATATACCTCTCTGTACTTGCTGGTTGTGTTTGGTGTGCCTTTATAGGAAGTCTCACCTGTGTGATTCCAGTAGGTCCCAATAGTGCCTATAATAAGCATCTCATCAAGTATTCAACTTGATGATTTCCTAGGCGAGGATGATGCTAAAAACTGTTTCAGCTCCTCAAGTGTCAATGCGCTTAAAATTGGTCTATCTTCTATGCTCATAACTGAAGTTGATCCTTGAGACATTTTTTTCTCAGAAGTAATGGTTCCAAGCTCAGTGGAGCTAATCTTCTTTTTGGGAGTGGTTTCAGATGAAACCAACCAATTTGAAAGGCTGGCATCAACAACTACATCTTTATTTAGATTCTTGGCTTGATGATAGGACTGAGGATTGAAACTAAAGGATGACTGCTTAAACCTCGGTTCTGAATTAAATGAAATATGAGGTAAATCTTCCTTTGTAGCTGAATTCTCATTCTGTTGGGGCTTAAGTGGTGATGTCCCTTTTGATTTCACAGCTTTTCGTTGACTAAGATTCTCATCTGCATTCAGCACAGGATAGACATAATCACTCATGTTTCTTATATTTTGATTCGATTCAATTGTTTCCCTTCTTGCCCAGGCAATCCACAACAAAGTCATAGGGATGTCCACCTCCTCTGAGGGTGGGATCATCATCACTATCTGAGGGTAGGATCCAACATTGGAGGTGGTTGAATCATCCTTAGCATTGGTATGAGGTTGCCCAGATTTAGCAGCACCCTCCTTTTTCTCCCTCTCACTATTGTTCTCTTTGTTCTCTAGTAATGAATCAGTACTTCCAATGATAGTAACATGTGCATGGGTTTTGACATTTGAATCAAATGTGAGTCTCTTTCTTGTACTTGAGCTCAATTGTTCCTCAGATGTCTCACTACAGTAGAAATCCATAACATTTCAGGAAAGAGAAACAATACAGAGAAAGCAATGGGGGTTTCCCCCACTTTATTTTTCTTCGAAAAAAACAAAGGTAAAATCAAAAGATTTTTAAAAAGTAGCAATAAAATTCAAGATAATCAAGAAAAGTACCTGATAAGGCTTGTAAATCGAAATAGATGAAATTAATTAAGGAATCTCGAGGTAGCAACCACGGTAGTTCTTCTAAGATTCGGCAATCAATTACTTTTTTACACACACACATACATGTATATGATGCCAACAAAAAATACCCAAAGCAGAGAAGGAGATTTGAAAAAAGGGTTTGAAATCACAAAAAATTTACAGTAATCACCAATATAGCAATAATCAATAGATGAAAAAGATTAAGGAGAACAAATCAACAACAATAGATGAAGAAGGGAGAGAAAATTTAGCAGCAAAGGAAGAGTGAAGACTTGAGAAGGAGCGGCAGAGTGAAGGGAAAGAAATCAGCAGGTTAAAATTGTATGGGGGATAAAGGAAGGATTTTGTAATATTGTTGAGGTTATTTTTTTCTAAAAAAACAAAACTCGCTCAGATGCTTCTCTGCCTCTGACCAAATCAGAGGCACACCTATTAAGAGGCATCAAGACCCAAACAAACACGACCTTAATCTATGGTGATAGAGTAAATTAAATAGCTTAATATTTATTATTTAATATTTTAGAAATATTAAATATAAATTAATAAGAGGAGTCTTATTAATATTATTACAATTATTATTATTTTTAATTTCTAAAAGAGTTTAGGAATTAATTTAATATAAGTACTCTCATCTATTCCTAATAAGATTAGAAGTCAAATTAATTAAAAGAGTTTAATTAATTATCCCTAATTAGATTAGGGACAATTAATTAAATTAATAATACCTTATTATATTAAATAGGGTTACTGTGACGCTCCCAAATCTGGGTATCTTTCAACCCGACAGATGGTGCTACACGGTGCTACAGTTCACAAATACATTCAATTGAAATACCTCAAAAGAGTGAATATGTCTTCTATATATATTCCAAAATAATATTTCTCGTCCCAGTCTCTTTGTAACCATTACATATATTCTTTGTCATAATATCAAATAATTACAACGTTCATACTATACTATTACAAAGACAGCTTATTGATTTGCCTTAGCCTTCCCTTTATCCTTACTGGATCCTTTAGTTCGTTCAGTCTTAGCTGCATTCATATGGTTCAAGCAAGAGTGAGCATAACTAGCTTAGCAAGTATGACAATTTCATTTAAACAATAGGTTTGAATCATATGAATTGTATATCTTCTATAACTGAATTTAATAGTTATGAAGTACTATAGATAATTCAAAATAGCACTTCTCTTTTCTTTAAAATGTTTAACAATGAACAACATTCGTTAAATAAAAATTTTTGTCCAAGACCTTGAGCATTTCATTCTTTCTTTAAAAAGGACAACCCGACACCAAGTCCGTAAGTCCGGCATATCTTACGAGCACGTCTAGGTGATCAACCTATAGTACTCTATGTTGTACAACACTACTTCATTAAACGTATCTACGTTTTAGTTTTGACAACCTCACGTGCTTGTCGTTTGACGACAAAACATTTGTTACTCATACTCAGTCTTTCTTTGAAATACATACCAAAACAGTTTGGCAAAAGATAACAATATTGACAATATTTTGATAGATTATAAGGAAATCTACAAAACACATTATGTCTAGCCGAAGGAATTGGCTTCGACTTCGTTATACATCAATTCATGCGTAAGATACATGAATCACAAGACTTGTCCCAAAAGAATATAGACAAGGGTTTAAAATAATTGCCTTTAGCGTCTTCTATAGTTAATACACTTTTCTTTTGAGTCTTTAAGGATGCTACATTACATAAGTCTATGACATACCACATTAGGTCATAAACAATCAAGTAGGGTCATTAATCTATCTTCCCCTTCTTCTTAATCTAATCATTCATTAGATTGTTTAGCATTCGTTACGGTTTATCGTATTACTTTGTGTTTACATTCAAGTAATCATTCGTTAACCTTTAGTTATAATTCTTAAGATTATGATCATCTTTAATGAGTTTTCCTTAAGTTAATTAAAGTTATAGTTCACCTTCAATCAGCTTCCACATTCTTTATACTCATTTCCCTTCCTTACTGTGTCTTCACTAGTGCTGGCGTTGCGGCGCCATCTTTCCTTATAGGACTCACGCTGCAGCGTGAGTCAACAATGTGTAAGTCTAGGTCTTGGCGCTGCAGCACCAATGTCTTTACTCTATGCCGTGCTGCGCCGCCACTCTTCAGTGTGTTAGGGCATGGCTATGGCGATGTGGCTCCAGTGTTAGTTCCTTGGGCCACGCTGCAGCGCCGGCCCTGTGCCTTAGACAATTTTCACATTTGTTTTCTTCTGTAAATTTTTCGGGCTCATAACTTATTCATTATAAGTCTGAATTGGCTCGTTCAAAAAGGTCACATATCACGTGTACTATGATTTCATTAGAAAATCTTACATTTCTGAATCTATTAACACGGAATTCACTGATTAAATTCTTTATTATGAATTTGTCAAACGTTCGAGGCTTGTTTCTTCATTCTAAGTCAGAATTCGACCATTTTTTGAGTCCACAACTCTAAAATGCAAACTTAGACTATACTCCATCGAAAACTAACTTTTCCGAGTTCAACGATGACTTTTGACCTTCATTCCAAGAATTTTACGATTTTGACGATTATCGTCTAATCTCGTAAATTTCGCCATAACTTCGTTACTTGAGATTTTTACACCATTCAAAATGGATTCATTCCATCATTCTATCATCCTAACCAAACATATTTCATCTAATCCTATACACGATGGTTTTAAACTTGTCCATCAACAACAAAATGTCAATTCTTCACATGTTCTTCATTGGTTCATAACTTTTATGATTATGATTCACTTACAACATGGTTTATTAAGGTTTATCATTCATGCTGCACAAATATCCACTCTTCTATCAAAACTATAATGAAGGGATGGAGAATAATGGCTGAGAGGACCTTTGATGTTCTTAACTTGATTCTTCTTCTTTTCTTCTTGGATTAGCAAGACTCTTCTCACTTATCTCTCAATAATATAAGCTCAAGATGTTGGTGGAAATTAACAAGGAAACAAATGACCAACAAGCCTCTCTATTTATAGGATTTACAGGGTGAGGACAAAATGGTAAAGATGCCATCCCACCTCCTTACTATTCCTTTCTCGCTCCCCACAACACTCATCCTTTGCTTGACCACCAAGATGGCCAGCCATGTGTGATGCCCCCAAAATAGGTATACATCACCCATTCTGAGTAGCCAAATACATGGTACAAAATACAAATACAAACTAAATTATACAACATGAGCTGAGAGTTTTTACACGAATATTGTCTTCTAGACAATATTCAAACTCAAATGGAGTCCTCATTACAATTATTATCACACTATTTTATAGAATGGTGAGGACTACTATAACACCATCTCGGACCATCACTCCGTTCCCTGACTAGTCCCGGCTACGTTCTCATTTCCTGAAAAGAACAATGGAAGCAAAAGCATGAGCTCAACTAGCCCAGTAAAAAATATTATGACTAAGATAATGCATAATAAATTATCATTAGCCTTCAATAGTGTAAACTGATAAAATACAATAAATATCAAGTTTAACTGCAGCGGAATAAATAATCCATTAGAAGAGTCAAGTAGAGCATGATATCTACTATCTTCTATGATTTAAAAACTTTATCATCAATTTTATCGCTAAGACTCTGCTTAATAAATAATCCACATCACTGAATTATCCATGCACTACGGGCCAAAGATATTCGTGTTTTCACCAATGGTCATAATCATGTCAACCACTGTCTATCAATGCACTACGGGCCAATGATGACTTTTACCACATCATTTATAACATTACAGTTATAATTATACCTAATAATCCCTGGTCATAATCATACTAATCAATAGTCCATCTATGCACGTAAGCCACAGATGACTTTCATCACAATATAAGCATGAGGATGATGACAATGATATAAGAATTCAGTTAAAAGAAAGGAAAGGATATATTTTTAAAGATTTATAATTCAATTTATCCATAATTCAATAATGTCCAAATTGTCAACATGATACTGCTTTGTTGAATAAAATTCAAGAATAATATTGTAACAAAAATGATTTGAACAGAAAAGAAATCAATTTTATGTTATGAATAGTATCCCGGGTGAATAGTACCTGAGTGAATAGTACCCCGTGAATAGTATATTGAGAATAGTACCCGTGAATAGTACTTTGTGAATAGTATATGTGAATAGTACCCCGTGAATAGTATTCCGGCATAAAAAGATCAATAATTATCAAGAATTCTCAGAATAATATTTCTATGAAAAGATGCTGGATGAAGTGCAAATATCAAAGATATTCTACTAATTTCACGGAGTATAGAAGTAATATTTTAACAGAATGAGTGTTGAATTAGGAATATGAAATGAAATAATATTACTCACATACTACAGAGTATGAAAGAAAATATTATTTCTTACGAATACTGAACAAAAATAATATCCCTTACCTTAGAAGAAAACTGGATACTGGAATAGTGAAGTAGCAGAATACTCTTCTTCTTTCTCTCTATAACTTCTCTCTTTATAGCTTATCTCTCTATAATTGCTCTTGTAAGTCTTAGTGAATTGGTGAGAATGAAAGAATAATGAGCTTCTATTTATAGGAAAACATAGTTTCGATAATTGCATGTTTTGGGACTTGAATTATTACAGTATAGTACCTTCATCTTTTCCTCCATTTTTAATTTAGTATTACAAGTATTATCAAACTTGCACCACCTCCCCTAATAGTACATGCATCTGAATCAATAGTTCCATTCATGTGAACAAATAGTTATATGCATGTGAATTAATAGCAATTAATTGCTCATTTATCCGATTAATTACCCAATTAGTCAATTTAACCTCCAGAAATCAATTATTATCGAAATAAATGTCAATTTCCACTAACACTAATAATCCCAACACAATGGAAATATCAATTTCATCTTTAATTAACACGAACTTATTTATCATTAATATTATAACTCACAATATTTAACAATCAGATCATTCCTAGGAAAGAGGGGGCTTTCCGATAAGGATTTCTCCTATCATGCGCCGCAATTAGGTGACCAAACCCTTTCCTCGATGTAACTTTCTAGACATCGTCAATAATGTAAATAATAATATGAATAACTTTATCGTCTCAATTATTGATTTAATAATATAAAATATTATACAGATGATACTGTGACAAAAATTGAATCAATAATATGAGAGATATTATGCAGCAATTATTGTAGCAATAATTGAGTATAACTGAATGACATCCGATGTCTAGATTTCCTTTTAGTTTGGGAATCAATTTACAAATGATATGACATACTTATTCTTAATTGCGTTCACACGTTCTTGCAAAAAAAAAAATTGACACAATTGACACTGAAACACCGTGCCTTGAAATAATTTCGTTAACATATAACTTCGCACACTAATCGATATGTAATATTCTAACTTTGACATACCAAAAATCTATCACCATATCTTGCCACTAATAGTAATATCGAAGGCAATATATAATTTCGTGCTTCCTAGTTGATTCAATATATAAATTTTATGCAAAACTTCATTTTCAATTCCTGGTATTAGCGAAACCTAGTTTCTTCCTTCTACTTTTAACTATCCTTCAGTATCGATTATGAATTTGACACCTTCATCTTGGAGCTACTCTTCCTTTGCTCAGTCTAGCAAAGTTGTACGATTTTCCATCTGAATAGCTTCTGCTCTGACTTTTTCATATATCTTACCTCCTACCAAAATTTGTCCTTTTTATTATGAACCCATCTTGCATATTTAACAAAAATAACTATTACCTTTTTCCATAAGACGTCGGCAACCACATTCGTTTAGGCTTTTGCATTCATGATCATTGATCAACTCCAACTATCACTTCAACGCGTGCTAAAATATCCCTATAAGAGAATATACTTTTTATATCTCACACTTCTACCCAAAAGTAATATCGTTAAGTCCTTAGGGCAACCACTATTAGCTCTAGTTCCGAAACGTGAGCCGGATATCCTTTCACATAAAAAAATTTTAACTGACGCGATGCATATAAAATGACCCTGTCGTTCCACATAAACATACAACCTCATATATTGTATAATGCATCGCTTTACAACACAAAATTTCCTATATTATCTGGTAGAGACATCACATGTGCCATACTATATTCTTTTTTAATTCATAAAAATTCACTCTATAATTTCCTGCCTATATAAATTCCACCGATTTTCTCGTTAAGTTAGCTAACGAAGTGACTATCTTGATCTTCACATATCCCACAGATTATTTCCTTAATAACTTCTTGATTCACAATATCGATAGATAACTCTACCGTACAGACGTTTTGCAACTAAAAGAATAAAATACTACCTTTGACTTCCTCAGAGCCCTAAGGTTTATGCACTTTCTTTGACAATGACTTATCACCACATGGGTTCACAATCTCAGAGTTTTACAAATCAAATCGGAAATAAATCCATCGACATCACGTGGCCCTTCATACCAATACAGAAATTCTACACATCAACTTAAAAGGAATCATTATTCACACTTTCTATATTTTAGGAATAGTCTAACTCTTCCCGAAGCGAATCTAGTTTCTAAATGAATTCATCAGGCATATATTAACAAGTGGCATTTAAATTAAATGACACGCAGTCATATAGATAACTGATCAGAACCATACCTTGCATTGTGCCCTGACATCGTCATGTTGGTTGATTGTTCAGTTGGCCGACTCGGCAGAGTTGATTCTACAATAACCAGTTTGCCACTGCCCCCTTTGCTTCCACTTTCTTTTCCTACCGCTTTCTTTGGGCACCCTCGAGCCAAGTGCTCTTTCGATCCACACGTGAAGCAGGCTCCCTTCCTCAGTCTTGAACATTTTGGTGCAATGTGGCCCTTCAAACCACAATTAAAGCACACCCTTTTTTCCCTTCAAACAAACACCTACATGTTTCTTTCCGCAGTTGCTACACGCCTCCACCTTCTTCTTTTCCTTCCCTTGCTGATTTTCAGCATTAATATTATTGTCCCACTTTCTTTTCCAAGCGTTAACGGTATGGCTATCACCCACCTTATCATCTTCAATCTTCTTTCCCTTTTGCTCTTGATTGTATGTCAGTGTATTACCTTCCCCGTCTACGTCAATCGTTCTTTCTAGCCCTGTTGTGAACGAATTTGGTTGGAACATCAAGATTTGATTATATAGCCAAAAATTCAGTTGATTTGCCAGTGCTCCCACCAGCAAATTCACCAATTATGGCACTGGATTTGTGTTAGCTTCCCTATTGTATGCATATTCCTCGGGGCTTTGTTGACGTTGTTGTCTTCTTCTAGGCGGCATCTTACTGTTTAAAACTTGAACTATTAGATCATCGTTCATCCACACATAAAAATTTTCAAACTTATCTCAACCACTTATAGATAACACATAATATCTTAATAAACAATGATGTCTTTATTCATTTATTACATCACCACATAACAAAATAGCCTCACTGCTATTTATATTATTTACCCTATAATAATAAAATTCTAGGATTACCTCATCATATCCCACTATTTATTTCAAAAGTGAGGATATACACTTTATTAATTTTCATCGTGATTTATAAATAATCTTAATGTTTTTCTTGTAATCTACAAGAACATTCCACATTGAACAACTGCATTGCGCTCTTGCTCGATGATACGAATCATTGACGATCCATCACATACCAAAGATAAGTCTCAACCTATACAGAAAATAGAATACTTAATTCTAAGTTCCAACATTCGCTTGGCCTTCTTCAACTTGTCTTCAACACGATCTATGCGTTTAGAAGCCTTCACCCATGCGTCTTCCCAGTCATTCCTGCGCAATCTCATTCCTAGCTAATAACTATCCTCTTTAATATTCTGACTGAGCTAATATCTGCTCCACATCTGCAAGTTATGCAGTAAGGTCTTAAGTCGCGACATCTTCTTGGCTAACGTGGCTTGGTGCTTTATGGCTAGACCTTCTAATTTCTTGACCTTCTTTTATAACTCAATGTTATGACCATACACCTCATTTGAGGAATTCTCTCACCTCGTACTCGTCCTTCACCTTTATCACCCCAAATTTATCCTCTCGTTCAAACTCAAGCCTATACCCAAGGTCTACAATAGAAAACAACGGGTATGTATAATACTCGCTACTCCTAAGTACTCACGAGCACATAAGTCATTAACACATAAACACATAAAGTCCTTTATCATTTTTTTATCTTCAATAAATTTCCCTGAATTCATTCCTTAGAATTCGATGAGAGTTTATCATATCTATGTTTTTGATCTCCTAGAAAGTTATAGCCTAAGGTTTCCCCGCCTAAGGTTCATAACCTAAAGCTTTGATACCAAGTTGTGACACCCCAAATCCGGGTGATCCAATCCCACAGATTTGGTGTTCACTGTCCAATTAAATCATAACTAACTACCCATAAACAAAAGGATATAATTAAACTCAAAAGTTTGAACAATCAATCTCCCATCAAAGGGTTACATAATCTAAAATAAATCCCAAGTCATCTAACCTTTATTACAATCATCAGCGGAATATTAAAACATAGCCATAATCAAAACTATTACATAAACTTCATAAATAAAAGGTAAATTAAACGTCGTCTAATCAAGCAGTGTGCCCTTGCCCTTGCTGGTAGAAAACTCTTCAAACTTCTTAACTTCATCTGCATTGTTTTGTGCAAGAGTGAGCAAACAATTGCCCACAAGAAGAATAGTATACAATAACATTTTATGAATGACAATTAACTGAACTTTCAATGGTAAAATATTCTTACCGGATCAATAAACTTTAATTGAAAAAGCTACGAGTTCAAAGGAATAATGAACGTTTAAGTTAACAATAGATATCAACATCAAAGAATACACTGAGGGTCACAAGACCACGAACTATACTCTAGGTTTTCAAGTATTTCTACTTTAACCTTTAACAATCTAAAAGACTATAATTATCATCTATGTCCTAGGTTAACAGGTGTTTCTACTATAACCTTTAACAATCTAAATGACTATATGGACCATCATCCCGTACTCCAGGTAATCAGCCCTTTGTACTATGTATTGCGCAAACATTGTAATGATATTGTGTAGCTCTAAAATAATCCCCTAATATAGGGTTGTTCACCTCAACTTAGATTATCAGGTTCTGAACCAAAGGAAGTTTGGTTGGGAATTAACTTTAAAGAAATTCTAGATTTTTAGAACGCTCATTAACCAATTACTGGTTGAATCAGATAGGGACCAATAACTATTCAAGAGTTTGATTATAATATTTTCATGAACAAGGTATATCGATGAATCAATAAGAGCTAGAGTATTGACAATTTCTACATTAAACAAATGTTATCATCGACAACATGCTTTCAAAATTGTGTGAGTACATAAGCAAACCAAAGGAAATTTGGTTTGGGTTGACTTCAAGGGTAATTTAGAGTTTAGAACCTTCATCAACTAAGGATTAGTTGAATTGGTAAAGAATCGCTAGGCAACTTAGAGTTCGGTACAATAATGTAAGATAGTACAATGATATTGGAGAACGAAGATCAAACAACATTTATTAGTAGCTGAATAAACACCTTTCTTACAACAAAATTATAGACTTTGAATAACCAAAGTAATCTCATTTGGAATAAAGAAATAAAGATTAATTAACTTGCTTAATAGTAAATGAGGGTTAAAGAACTTGCATAACAATAAATTGCTCAACAAGAGATTAGAAATAGAGAACTTGCAAAAGTATATCATGACAGTGAAAAGTAACCTTACTGAATACTAAAGTAGCAAAGGTTAGGGAACTTGCCTCTTGCGTAAGGTATACAATTATAACTCACGTACTACAATATCCTACACATTCCATTAGGATTAACACATCAATTAGGTACATACATTAACCTCATAGATTCACTTCTCCTCTTAGTTAAGTTATAACCTTTAGTTTAAGGTCTAACTATATTAATAAACAACATAATACGAATCTAAAAACTCACTAACACATACATAAGACTTTTAGCATCCAAATCACATTTTTAACTCTTATTAATCAATACTACATTTCTTCTTAATCGAACTTGAAGTTCAATCAAGTGTTTAAGTCTTCCTAGGACTCATTGGTTTTATATTAATCACCTTCCATATCTTAGTGTTCATTTCAGAAATCACAAGTGTTAACATCACAAGACTTATTCACCACTCATTGTATACATTAAGTCATAATGCATTTGTAACTTACTAATCCTTTACAACTTTGAAATTATCAATGACATAACACGGTTCTATTTTAACCTCCATATTCCATGTTTATTACATTAACACATCATTAGACCAAGTTATATCGATATCCCAGTGCAGAAGCAGCAGTAGGTTTAATTGTCCCAAATCGTAGTATGATTATGCAATTGCGCCATACACAAAGCTCGGGACCTACCTTATATCTTGCCCATTTTAGCTTTAGCACCAATACAACGTAATTGCTACTGGTGCAACGACATTGTAAGCCGTAAAGCAATGAACAGTAGCCGTTTTTAGCCCAACTAACACGAATTTCACCCACAAAATAGTGAAATTAACATATGCAATTGATATAAAACTATCATAAACATGTTTCCTCACATATTCAACCATTTAGAACACTTAAACCACAACTTTAACTAATTTAATTTCTTAAATTTCATGTTTTTACATAAAAACTCCATTTTTGACATTCTTCATAGAAATCATCACTGTAATCAAAATTCTTGTCCAAATCACTTCGTTCAAACTAGGTTCTCTTCGTTTCTTAATGAGCTAGCATAATCAAGCCTCAATTCACAGATTATCATACAAATTGACCTTTGAATTTTATACTTTCATAAGCCATATGAAAAATATTCACTGTAATATTTTTTCTTCCTTTTTAAACTATAATTAGCATTAAAATTCTTATCTAAATGCAACTCTAACATCATAAACGCATACAACCGCAATTACCAGTTACATATATCAATAATTTATAGAAAACTGGAATTCACAGAATATAAGAATTTTGCCGTGAAACATATTTATGTATATATATATAATATTAAGAATATGTAAAAATACCTTTAATTTGCTTGATAATCCTTGATAACCACAAAGAATCGCTTGAAAACTCAGAAATTTCTCTCAATCTCTCTCTATTTTCTCTCAACTTCTCTGTTCCTTTCTCTTCATAGTATCAGTATAGGATAACTCTTAGTTAAGCGTAAAAAATAAAATTGTCAGGCTATAATGTGTATACTAAATATATCAGTTACAAGGATTTAAACATATAAATTATAATTATATTTTATTTATTTTATTTATATTATAATTATAATTTGAAATTTAAAAATTCCAAAAGTCATAAGGCTTTGTTTGGCAAAAAGTCTTTAAAATAAATGCTTAATATTTTAAGTCTTGTTTGACAAAAACTAAATTAAACTCCTTTAATTTATTTTAATAAATCATTTATACTATAATTTATAATGCCATATTATTTCTTTGGATTCTCCATATCCAACATTAATTAAATAAACTAATTACAACATACTAAATTTTAAATAAATTCTCCACTTAAATAAATATCATGAAATTATAATCTCATTATAATTTAGTTTAATTATTTTATATACCACTTTAAATTATTAAATTAAAACAACAATATAACATCTCATGTTATATTGCAACTCTCTAAATTATAAATTAATTTAGTTTAGAATATTATCTAATAAATTTAATTCATAAATATTTAATAACAATAATCACATCAAATAAATATTCCCTAACAACAATCACAAATATTCCCTAACAACAATCACATCAATAAAATATTTATTTACTTTAATAAATATTTGCAATCACACATAATAAAATCTTGAATTGTTACACGTGCCCAAGGAATGCTACTTCCTCAAACCAGAACTCGCACTTCTTTAACTTGGCATAAAGCTTGTTTTCACGAAGCTTTTGGAGTATCAGCCTCAAATGTTACTCATGATCTTCACGGGTTTTAGAATAAATGAGAATGTCATCAATAAAGACAACCACAAAATGATTCAAATATTCATTGAATACTCGGTTCATCACGTCCATGAAGGCAGCAGGAGCATTAATCAATCCAAAGGACATGACTAGGAATTCATAATGCCGGTACCGAGTTCTGAAAGTAGTCTTTGAGATGTCATCGATTTTAATGTTTAACTGATGATATTCAAACAAATATCGGCCTTTGAAAAGAATTTGGCGCCTTGCAACTGGTCAAACAGGTCATCAATGCATGGCAACGGGTACCTATTTTTGATGGTGACATGATTCAACTCTCGATAGTCAATACAAAGTCTCATACTCCCATCTTTCTTCTTCACCAATAGAACAGGAGCACCCCAAGGAGACGTACTAGGACGAATGAAACTGATGTCTAACAATTCCTGCAGTTGGGTCTTTAACTCCTGAAGTTCAATAGGAGCCATTTGATATGGGGCTTTGGAAATGGGTTTTGTACCGGGTTCAAAGTCGATACAAAATTTGGTTTCATGCTCCAGAGGTAGGCCAGGAAGTTCTTCAGGGAATACGTCAGGAAATTTATTAATAATAGAAATATCATTCAAATCTGACGTATTTTTGTGTAAATCCATGACATGGGATAAGAAAGCTTGACATCCATTTTTTAATTTCCATTTTAATCGACATCCGCACGTTACCTCTCGATCTTATTTCTTTGAAAATACTTGCTTTAAAGAAATAAGATCGACAGGTAACGTGCGGATGCCGATTTGAATCAAACAAGACTTATAAACAGTGGATGTAATGAAGGTTTCTCCCAACGGAGTTTCAACAGATAATTCAAAGTCTAATTTCTCTGGAGACAAATTTAAACGTTGAGCGCAAGTAGGAAAAATAAAAGAATGGATAGAACCAGTATCAAATAAGGTATAGACTTTGCAAGAGTTTATGATTAGCTTACCCATGATGACCTCGTTCGGGTTCCTTGCTTTCTGGGAGGTCACGACAAACGCTCTCCCTTGAACTACTTGTTTTGGCTTGTCTAGGACGGAATTTTATGTCACCGTTCAACTAAGCTTGGCTTCGCTGCACTACAAAATTGAGCTAGGTGACCTTCTCTTCCATAATTGTAACACGTTTTGGACTGCTGCATGCAATTTGGACTGATGTGTCCCTCCCCTCCACATTTGATGCATATGATAGGTGGTCGTTCTCCTTCCTTAACAATGGGTGTTGATGCTGACGTCTTTCCATCGTTGTTAAATCTTCTCTTCTTGAAATTTCCACTCTTATTATCTTGGCCATGATTACCACCGAAGTGGTTATCATTTCTGGCATGTTGATTCCCTCCACATTTGATATCACCGCTTCGATGACTGCTACCACTAGTATTATCATTTTGTCGGCTGCTCTCTCTTGGTTGGGTTGACTCATTATCGCGCTCCAATAACTGAGCCCTATTCACAACATCTAAATACAAGCAAAGTTTGTGAGAAATGAGGTATTGACGTATCTCAGGTTTCAAACCTCTTAAAAACATCCGCGTCATTCTTTCCTCATTATCAACAAGTGGGATGCAAACCGGGACAAATTGGCAAACTTAGCTTCGTACTACGACACGGTCATATTGTTTTGCTCCAGCTTGATGAACTCTACCTCTTTCATGTGACGAATACTTTCAGGAAAGTACTTATCATTGAAAAATTCTTGAAACTTCTCTCAAGACATTTTGAGTGTGGCAAGCTGAGTACGTTTTACTGATTCCCACCAGTAATCTGCCTCACCTCTCAACATGAAGGTGGCAAAGGGAATTTTTTGCTCCTCGGAGCATTCCAAGACATTGAATATCTTGGTGATCTGCTTTATCCACGTCTCCGCCTTAAGTGGTTCTAGCTTTCCCCAAAACTCTAATGATCCCAGCTCCTTGAATTGCTTAGCGGTGACCATCCATGAATTTCTAGTGTTTTCACCTGCATTTTGAATAGGAGCCACTCTCGCCTGATGTTGCATGAATTGCTTAAAGCCTCTGAACATCCCATCATTCATCATTTGGTCGGTGTTGTTGTTTACTTGAGAATTATTGTCTTTCTGATTCACATTATCTTGGGTATTTATTATTGGTGACTCAATGGTCTCATGTGCTTCATTGCTGATCTCAGCATTTTCAGATGCCATTTTCAAATACTGCCACAAAACAAGGGTTAATTGACATACCACATAATACCCCTATATTCTGACCAACCAATTAAAAAATAAATAAACTTAGGTAGGTCATACTAGCGAAGGATTTTCCCGTCTCTCCCCTCTAGTTCTAGCCTCACATCTTAGCCAGGGATCATATCCCTAAGCCAACCAATTGTGACGCCCCCAAAATAGGTATACATCACCCATTCTGAGTCGCTAAATACATGGTACAACAAACAAATACAAACTTAATTATACAACATGAGCTGAGAGTTTTTACATGAATATTATCTTCTAGACAATATCCAAATTCAAATGGACTCCTCATTACAATTATTATCACACTATTTCATAAAATGGTGAGGACTACTATAACACCATCTCGAACCATCACTCCGTTCCCTAACTAGTCCCGGCTATGTTCTCATTTCCTAAAGAGAACAATGAAAGCAAAAGGGTGAGCTCAACTAGCCCGTTAAGAAATATTATGACTAAGATAATAAAGAATAAATTATCATTAGCCTTCAATAGTGTTAAACTGATAAAATACAATAAACATCAAGTTTAACTGCAGCGGAATAAGCAATACATTAGAAGAGTCAAGTAGAGCATGATATCTACTATCTTCTATGATTTAAAAAGTTTATCATCAATTTTATCACTGAGACTCAGCTCAATAAATAATCTAAATCACTGAATTATCCATGCACTACGGGCCAAGGATATTCGTGTTTTCACCAATGATCATGATCATGCCAACCACTGTCTATCAATGCACTACGGGCCAATGAGGACTTTTACCACATGATTTGTAACATTACGGTCATGATTATACCGAATAATCCCTGGTTATAATCATACCAATCAACAAATCCATCATCTACGCATCTAAGCCATGATGACTTTCATCACAATATAAGCATGATGATGATGACAATGATATAATAATTCAGTTAAAAGAAAGCAAAGGATATATTTTTAAAGATTTATAATTCAATTTATCCAGAATTCAATAATGTCCAAATTGTCAACATGATACTGCTTTGTGGAGTAAAATTCAAGAATAATATTTTAACAAAAATGATTTGAACAGAAAAGAAATCAAATTTTTGTTATGAATAGTAAGATGAATAGTACCCAAGTGAATAGTACCCGTGAATAGTAATTTGTGAATAGTGTAAGACCCTCAAATTTTAAAATAAAAGGAATTTCCTTTATTTATTATTTTGAAATAATAAGGGTTGATTTGATTAATGTGGATAGTTAGGGGTAAAATACTTGAATATTTCAAAATAAGCAAGTGGTTATAAAATATTCATTGTTGTCGGGAATATTCGTTTGGTCGTAGAATATTAAATGCTTCGTCGGGAATATTAAATGCACGGACCACGATCTTTTATGGGCCCCATAACGGAAAGCGATTGGATGAAGAAAACGACAAATATAAGTTGTTTATAAATAACGGTAGTAGTTATTACTGATTATCTTCGCTGGAATACCCGTGGTTAAAACACACTAATACGCCGTTGTTGAACAATGAAGCACATCAGGTATTTCACCAATTATTGATTCTTACGTAAGAAGGCACTACTCAATAATTGTTACGGTAATTACTTGCTTCAATATTTTATTTTATTGATTCAATAATTGTTGTGTTGATATTTTATATTCTTTGTTGTTTCAATAATTGTCATTACACAATATCTTTCATTATCGAAGCAATAATTCATATTATCTGAATAATATTATTAGATAACATTATTGGCAATGTCTAGAAAGTTACATCTAAGGAGAGGTTTGGTCACCTAATTGCGGCGCCAATAAGAAGAAATTCTTATTGGAAAGCCCCTCTTCCTGGAACCGCTCGGTTGTCAATATTGTGATTCTCAGAATATTATTGGTGAATAATTAATTATTGATTCATATGATGAGGAAAATATTGATTTTATGTGGATATAGATGGAGAAAATTTTAAAATGACAATTGTTGAAAATTAATATTTTATCTTTTTCGATAAAATAATTCATTTAAATATATTATTTTAATAATATATTAACTTGAGATATTTTTACAACGAATGTGGGATATATGAGTATACTGAGGAGGAAGATTATTTTTGTTGCAATAAATGATTAACACATGTTTTGTGTGTCGGTGGACCCCATTTCTTGACTGAAATTTGATTATAGCCTGTAAAATCGCTCGTTTGAGGATTTCGTTCAATTTCTGTTTGGAATTTGGAAAAACTTTCTTCTGTAAAGTTGTAGAGAATTGAATTTCCTATAAAAAGTCATGAGATTCAATTTTCTGATAAAAGACCTATTTATTGTGAATTATTGAAGTTCAAGTTCAAATAATTGATTTTTGGAAGTTTAAAATATTTTTAATTACAAAACGTTTTTCCATTTTTGAAACTCATTTAACATGTGCATGGTGGCTGAATTCAGATTCAAGATGTGGGCGTATGAATTTTGTTTATATATAATATTATTATATTCAATTTTACGCTTTGGTGTTCTAAGCGATTTCCTATAAATAGGTGTTTAGGTTAGAATTGAAAATCACACCGTAAACTCAAGTTTTCTCTCTATATTATCGAAATATTCTTGTGAGTATTTTGAGTATACTTTGAGTATTGCTATACGGTGCAAAGTTCAAGTCATAGCCTATATCCGTTGTTTCAACTAAATCTTGTCTTTTCGAGGTAAGGGGGTGTTATTTTCTTCTCAAATGATATTATTTCTTCAATATCATTATCTTTGAAATGTTGATCCGAAGTTTTTATCAAATTTGGAATTTTTTCATGTCGGGTTTACTATTCATGAGTTACTATTCATGAGTTACTATTCACGAGTTACTATTCATGAAGTTACTATTCACGAATTACTATTCACGAGTACTATTCATGAAGCGTGAAGATGTTTTTGTGGAATTTCTATCTTTTGGTGTCGAGTTACTATTCACGTATACGGCACTATTCACGATATCTGACACTTATTCAATAGAAAAATAAAATTTCTTCTTTTTGTCCAAAATATCTATTCGGATACTAACTCGATTGTATCCATGTTTTGATCATTCTTGAATTTTACACCACTATGATTATTTTTGAGTATTTTTGGATGTGGATAAAACCAAGTACAAATCCTTAATCCTTAATCCTTGTCATTTTGTTTTCACCGGATTCGTTTCTTTAAAATATTTTTCATCATCCTCGGTCTTAAATGATGATATTATTGAATATCTTTGGCTGTAGTCAAAAAGATGAATGATTTCTGAAGAATATCTTTGGCTGTAGTGCAAAGATGAGCAGATGTTGAGATGAACATAACCGATTGATTAATATCTTTGGCACATTTGTGAGTGCAAAGATGAGCAGTGTTTAAATGAACATGACCAATCGATGAATATCTTTGGCTTTGTGGTGCAAAGATGAATATTTGATTCCGATGTATATTGATTGATGTTACTGAGGATAAAATATTGATGATGGACTATTAAATTCATAGATTATAATATATTTCATTCTCTACGTAACTCTTCTATGAATTATTATTTCATTGCGAATATTGATCTCAAACTTGTTGTCTATTGTATTTCTATCGATTTTTCCTGTTGAAGACTAACGATAATTTGTTGTATATTATCTTAGTCATAATATTCTTTATCGGGCTAGTTGAGCTCACCCTTTTCCTTGTTGTTCCATTTTTCTTCTCGGAGGCGAGAATGTAGCGAAGTACTAGTCGGGTATGGAATGAAGGTTCTAGAGAGAGAGTTGTTTAGTAGTCCTCACCATTTTGTAAAATAATGAATCAATAATTATGATGGGGATTTATTTGCATGTGGATATTGTCTAGAAGACAATATTATATTTAAACTCACATATATATATTTTCGTATTTCACACGACATTTGTATTATTGAAGTTGTAGTTTGCTTTTTGTACCATGTATTTGGCGACTCGGAATGGGTGTTGTATATACCTATTTTGGGGTGTCACAGTTGGTATCGAGCTTAGGGATATGATCTCCAGCGAGATCGGGAATAGAACTAGGAGGGAGAGACGAGTAAATCCTTCGCTAGTGTGTCCTACCTAAGCTTATTTGTTAGTTGGTCAAGATATAGGGATATTATGTGATATATTGATTTCCTTAATTAACCCTTGTTTTATATGATGATTTGAGAATGTCGAATGAGAATATTAATAGTGGAGTAAATGAGGCCGTGGAGATGCTCAGTACTTACCAACGAGGAGAGCGTGTAACAGTGGCAATGTTCCTCCCCGTGAAACAACACCATTGAAGCGAGATGATGAATCTGGGATGTTTAGAAGTTTTTGCGCGGTTCATGCAAAATCGGACGAGGAAACTTCGTGTTCAAAATACTGAGGAGGAAATGATAGCAATTCACGGGTGGTCACAATGCCAGCGCTTCAAAGAGTTGGGACCACCGAGTGCAGGAAAGCGGATCCGATTAAAGGCGAGAGGCGTGGGTCAAACAAAATTACCAAGATATTCGATGTCTTGGGATGCACGGAGGATAAGAAAAGTTCCATTCGCCACCTTTATGTTCCGTGGCGAAGCAGACATCTTGGTGGGAATCACGTGAAGCGTACCCATCCACCGCACTCGGCATGTCATGGGAGAGCGTTTGAAGTAGTTCAATGACAAGTACTTCCACGAAAGTATTCGTCGTATGAAGGAAGTGGAGTTTATTAGACTAGAAGAGCGAATAACATGACGGTGTCCCAAAGACGAGGCGAAGTTCGCGGAGTTATCGAGTTTGCACCTCATTTGGTGGAGAATGAGGAACGTTATGACGCGGATGTTTCGAGAGGTTTGAAACCCGACATACGTCGAAGATCTCATTTCTCATAAATTTTCTCTATTCGAGATGTTGTCAACAGGCTCGGGTTGTTAGAGCGAGATAACGAGTACGTTCAACCGAGGGACCATAACCGAGGATCATACTGAGATATAGCAGTCATCGAATAACGATAACCAAATGGAGAAAGAAGAATACGAGACAAAGGCGGTAACCACTCCGGTGGTAATCGTGGCCATGAAAATAGAAGAAGCGAGTGGGAGGAGATTTTAAAAGAGGAGATTCAACAACGACCATGTGAAGACGTCGGCGCCAAGTAGCAACTAGTTTTAAGGGAGGAGAACGACCACCGGTCATATATGCTACAAATGCGGAAAAGAGGGATATATCACCAAACCGCCCACACAGTTCAAGGTATGCTATAATTATGGAAAGGAAGGACATATCGCTTCGAGATTATGCAAGAGGCGAAACCTAGTTCAATGGGGGATTTGCGACTCAAAAGATCGTCCCGAAAAAAGTCAAAGTCAACGATTCCGGGAAGAGCGTTTGTTGTGGATCGGTCAAAATGCGAGGAACCCGAACGAAGTTAGCAGGTTAGTTAATTATAAATTCTTGCGAAGTATATACCTTACTAGATATTGGTTCTACCCATTCTTTTATCTCTCTTACTTGCGCTCAACGTTTGAACTTGACTACGAGAGAAATTAAACTTTGACCTATCTGTGGAGACTCCATTAGGAGAAACTTTCATTACATCCGTTGTTTAAAAATCTTGCTTGATTCAAGTTGGCACTATCACATTACCTCGTTAACCTTATTTCCATAGAGATATTTGCTTTTGATGTGATTTTAAGGTTAACTACTCATCATGCCAAATTGATTGCTTTTGTAAGGTTGTTAGTTTTCATATTCCTAAGCAACTCATTATTCAATTCAAGCAATCAAACCATTGTAGTCAAACATTTTCATATCAAGCCATGAAGTCATTCGTTTATTACGGATGTCAAATTTTCTTAGTCCATGTTATGGATTTGAATAAAGACACGTCGATTTGAATAATATTCTGTTGTTATTGATTTTCCCGACGTATTTCTGAAGAATTTCTTGGTTTACTCCCAAAGACGATATTAAATTTTGTATCGACTTTGAACCCAGACAAAACTCATTTCTAAAATCTCATATCGAATGGCTCTATTGAACTTCGAGTTAAAAATTCAACTATAAATTTGGTACCGAGCCTTTATCTTGTGACTTCCTTTGTGGAATTCACCTAAAGCGAGACTCTCTGTAGGGGCGTCATATTAGATGCGATAGTAAATCGATAGGTGTCATTGTGACGTGCTATCCAAGATTGGGATATGAGTCACGAGTTGAGAGCAACCTAAGTCGATTATCGAAAGACGTAGCTTTCAGGCTTAGTTGGTTATTATCGGAGATTCGTTGAAGGATATTCTCGAATCACTATTCCATTAATGCAGCTGACTCGTAGAGATACAAAATTCGAATGGAGCAAGGAATGTGGGAAGAGCTTCGAAGAACTCAAGAGGAGACTCATTTCAAAGACATGTTCGATCATGCCATCCCGAAAAAGCGAACGTGGTAGTGACGCGATGAGTAGAAGATTATATGCGAACGAAAAGCGATGATGTCAAGTATAATGACATAGAGCCAACTTTAATAGAAAAAGTTAAGGTTGCTCAAGCCACCGACCCGGAGTTGATGCGTATGAAGAAGAAAGTACAAGAAGGAGCTATTAGGAAGCGAGAATTGATGAAGAAGGAATACTTGAGTCCACTCTAGACTTTATGTTCTAACGACTACGATTTGAAGTACAAGATTATGATGGAGGCACACAATCGCCATTTGTAATCCATCCTCGAAGTACTAAAATGTATCGTGATCTTCACATACATTTTGGTGGAACAATATGAAGAGAGAGATTGCAAAGTTTATCTCGATGTGTTTAACTTACCAACGTGTAAAGGCGGAGCATCTTGTACCTAAGGGTCCGTGCAACCCACTTGAGATTCCGGAATGGAAGTGGGAACACATTACTATGGATTTCGTTCACGGGTCTTCCTGCGGTTTCTCAAGGCATCAATGCTATTTGGGTTATTGTTGATAGATTAACCAAGTCCGCTCATTTCTTACCGATCTGAGAGACTTATTCCTTGAACGTCTTTCTCGTATGTATGTAAATGCGATTGTGAGATTGCATGGCATGCCGTATCCATAGTTTTAGATCGTGACCCAAGATTCACTTCATGATTTTGGGTTAGAAAGCTATAGACACAATTTACGATTCTGGTTTGGCATACCATCCTCAAACGGATGGGCAATCGAAAGGACTACTCAAACTCTTGAAGATATATTAAAACTCGTGTCCTAGATTTCAAAGGAAGTTGGGATAAGTACTTGCCATTGGTGGAATTCTCATACAACAATAGTTATTAAATAAATATAGGCATGGTTCCATCCGAAGCATTATATGGACGAAAATGTCGTTCTCCAATATGTTGGGATGAGGTGGGTGAAGCAACATTGTTGGGACCCGAGTTAAAATACGATATGACTACCAAAAAAAGATCCAAATGATTCGACAACGTATACAAAACGGCACAAGATCGACAAAAGAGTTATGCGGATCTTCATCGAAAGGACGTGGAATTTAATGTAGGGGATCATGTATTGTTGCGAGTTGCTCCATGGAAGAGGAGTTACAAGATTTGGGAAGAGAGGAAAGCTCAATCCACGATTTATCGGTCCATTTCAAATTCTTGACCGAGTAGGAAATGTAGCCTATAGACTTGCGTTACCTCAGGTATGTCTCGTGTTCATAATGTGTTTCACATATCTGTATTTAGTAGATATGTGAAAGACCCAACCACGTTATAGAGTTAGAACAGGACGAGATAGCCAAGACTTAACGTGTGAGGAGGTACATCACAAGATTTTGGATAGGAAGGAGCATGTCCTACGCTATGAAAGGTTATACCACAAGTTAAAGTTTTGTGGAGGAATCATGCTATAGAGGAAATGACCTGGGAGTTGGAAATGGAAATGAAAGCGAGGTATCCTCACCTTTTCAAAACACCAGGTACGTACGTCAATTTCGAGGACGAAATTTCATAAGGAGGGGAGGTTGTAAGACCCCGAAATTTTTAAATAAAAAGGAATTTCCTTTATTTATTATTTTGAAATAGTAAGGGTTGATTTGATTAATGTGGATAGTTAGGGGTAAAATACGCAATATTTCAAAATAAGCAAGTGGTTATAAAATATTCATTGTTGTCGGGAATATTCGTTTGGTCGTAGAATATTAAATGCTGTCGTGGGGGAATATTAAATGCAATGACACGATCTTTTATGGGCCCCATAACGGAAAGCGATTGGATGAAGAAAACGACAAATATATGTTGTTTATAAATAACTACGTGGTTATTACAGATTATCTTTGTTGGAATATCCGGTGGTTAAAACACACTAATCTGCGTTGTTGAACGATGGCACACGGTATTTCACCAATTATTGATTCTTACGTAAGAAGACACTACTCAATAATTGTTACGATGAATTACTTGCTTAGTATTTTATTTTATTGATTCAATAATTGTTGCGTTGATATTTTATATTCTTTGTTGTTTCAATAATTGTCATTACAAATCTTTCATTATCGAAGCAATAATTCATATTATCTGAATAATATTATTAGATAACATTATTGGCAATGTCTAGAAAGTTACTGTCTAAGGAGAGGTTTGGTCACTAATTGCGCGCCATGAAGAAGAAATTCTTATTGAAAGCCCCTCTTCCTGAACCGCTGCTCGGTTGTCAATATTGTGATTCTGTAATATTATTGGTGAATAATTAATTATTGATTCATATGATGAGGAAAATATTGATTTTATGTGGATATAGATGGAGAAAAATTTTAAAATGACAATTGTTGAAAATTAATATTTTATCTTTTTCGATAAAATAATTCATTTAAATATATTATTTTAATAATATATTAACTATGTGATATTTTACAACGAATGTGGGATATATGAGTATACGAGGAGGAAGAGTATTTTTGTTGCAATAAATGATTAACACATGTTTTGTGTGTCCGGTGGACCCCATTTCTTGACCGAAGTTTGATTATAGCACAGAAAATCGCCTGCTTTGAGGATTTCGGTCAATTTCTGTTTGGAATTTGGAAAAACTTTCTTCTGCAAAGTTGTAGAGAATTGAATTTCCTATAAAAAATCGCGAGATTCGAATTTTCTGATAAAAGACCTATTTATTGTGAATTATTGAAGTTCCGAAGTTCCGAAATAATTGATTTTTGGAAGTTTAAAATATTTTTAATTACAAAAACGTTTTTTCCATTTTTGAAACTCATTTAACATGTGCATGGTGGCTGAATTCAAATTCAAGATGTGGGTGTATGAATTTTGTTTATATATAATATTATTATATTCATTTTACGCTTTGGTGTTCTAAGCGATTTCTATAAATAGGGTGCTTAGGTTAGAATTGAAAATCACACCGTAAATCAAGTTTTCTCTCTCTATATTATCGAGCGTATTCTTGTGAGTATTTTGAGTATACTTTGAGTATTGCTATACTGGTGCAAGTTCAAGTCATAGCCTTTATATCCGGTGTTTCAACTAAAGTATCTTGTCTTTCGAGGTAAGGGATGTTATTTTCTTCTCAAATGATATTATTTCTTCAATATCATTATGCTGAAATGTTGATCTGAAGTTTTTATCAAATTTGAAATTTTTTCATGTCGGGGTTACTATTCATGAGTTACTATTCACGAGTTACTATTCATGAGTTACTATTCACGAGTTATTATTCACGAGTACTATTCATGAAGCGTGAAGATGTTTTTGTGGAATTTCTATCTTTTGGTGTCGGAGTTACTATTCACGTATACGGCACTATTCACGATATCTGACACTATTCAATTAAAAATAAAATTTCTTCTTTTTGTCCAAAATATCTATTCGGATACTAACTCGATTGTATCCATGTTTTGATCATTCTTGAATTTTACACCACTATGATTATTTTTGAGGTATTTTTGGATGTGGATAAAACCAAATGTACGAATCCTTAATCCTTAATCCTTGTCATTTTGTTTCACCGGATTCGTTTCTTTAAAAATATTTTCATCATCCTCGCCTTAAATGATGATATTATTGAATATCTTTGGCACGTAGTGCAAAAGATGAATGATTTCTGAAGAATATCTTTGGCACAAAGTGTGCAAAGATGAGCAGTGTTGAGATGAACATAACCGATTGATTAATATCTTTGGCCATGTAGTGCAAAGATGAGCAGTGTTTAAATGAACATGACCAATCGATGAATATCTTTGGCACATAGTGCAAAGATGAATATTTGATTCGGATGTATATTGATTGATGTTACGAGGATAAAATATTGATGATGGATCGTTAAATTCATAGATTATAGTAGATTTCATTCTCTACGTAACTCTTCTATGAATTATTATTTCATTGCGAATATTGATCTGAAACTTGTTGTCTATTGTATTCTATCAGATTTTTCCCTGTTGAAGACTAACGATAATTTGTTGTATATTATCTTAGTCATAATATTCTTTACTGGGCTAGTTGAGCTCACCCTTTTCCTTGTTGTTCCATTTTTCTTCTCAGGAGGCGAGAATGTAGCGAGTACTAGTCGGGGTATGGAATGAAGGTTCTAGAGAGAGTTGTTTAGTAGTCCTCACCATTTTTGTAAAATAATGAATCAATAATTATGATGGGGATTTATTTGCATGTGGATATTGTCTAGAAGACAATATTATATTTAAACTCACAGTATATATTGTCGTATTTCACACGACATTTGTATTATTGAAGTTGTAGTTTGCTTTTTGTACCATGTATTTGGCGACTCAGAATGGGTGTTGTGTATACCTATTTTGGGGGCGTCAAAAATAGTATATGTGAATAGTACCCTATGAATAGTACTTTGTGAATAGTACCCTGTGAATAGTATTTCGGCATGAAAAGATCAATAATTATCAAGAATGCTCAAAGTAATATTTCCATGAAAAGATACTAGATGAAGCGTAAATATCAAGGATATTCTACTAATTTCACGGAGTATAGAAGCAATACTTTAACAGAATGAGTGTGGAATTAGGAATATGAAACGAAATAATATTACTCACATACTACAAAGTATGGAAGAAAATATTATTTCTTATAAATACTGAACAAAAATAATATCCCTTACCTTAGAAGAAGACTAGATACTGGAATAGTGAAGTAGCAGAATACTCTTCTTCTTTCTCTCTATAACTTCTTTCTCTATAGCTTATCTCTCTATAATTGCTCTTGTGAGTCTTAGTGAATTGGTGACAATGAAAGAATAATGAGCTTCTATTTATAGGAAAACATACTTTCGATAATTGCACGTTTTGGGGCTCAAATTATTACAGTATAGTACCTTCATCTTTTACTCTATTTTTAATTTAGTCCTACAAGTATTATCAAACTTGCACCATGTTGGTCGGAAAACCGATCACTAAACACGCGCAAGTATACGCGGTCTAACAAGTAATATAGTGATAAGGAAAGTGTCGAACCCACGAGGAACTATCACTAATATTTACCAAGTACTGACTTTGTATCGCTAAAGTCTTATTCGAACAGCAATAAATGAAAGTGTGATTAATCTAAGCATAACTAATTATCAAAGCAAGTAAATGGATAACGAATGGTAATCGAAGGAATTACAAGCTAAGGTTACAACGTCACCCCACTCAGGCATCCTGTAGAACACCTGTCATAGCCATAGAACAAATACTCAGTTCATAGCTATTGAACAAAATATAAGTAGCAATAAAGATAACATTTATCGATTACAAAATCAGAGACAATAAATAGATAAGAAGAAACTCTGTCATAGCCCTTCAATCTCTAAGCATTCTGCTCAAATCAAGCTTTCCAATCCATGTCGCTCACTGCTCGTGTTGCTCCAAGGAAATCCCAAACTTCTCCCTAATCTATATTTACAGATATTTACTACGAGCTAGAAAGAGAAAATACAGAAGAAAAACTAAACTAAGCTAAGCTATCCTATACTTTTCTTGATATGTGTTATCAGATGAGATCTATTCGATTATATCAAATGCAGAGGCTTTCCTTCCTTTTATATCAGTTTCCGTCATTTGCTAGGTCAAACACAAGCCCTCTCTGCCTGGGCACCAGAGCTTGCGCTGCGGCGCAGGCAAATAAGTTGTGGTTGGCGTTGTGACGCCACATTAGTATGAAAGACACGGAGATCGCGTTGCAACACGAGCCTACGAAGGGTCGATTAGCCTATCATGCCATACCATAGTGACGTCCAAGTTTGGACCAGTAGCGTTGCAAGAACACGAGATATAGCCTTGGCATTGGCGCTGTGGCACCAGTGTATATAATTTGACTATTTTATCCCTTTAAAGCTGGAAAAGTACTGTAAAGCCCTACAAATACATCAGTTAAGTGCAATAACACTATATTCATATAGAACTATATAAATACTACGAATTCAGGAAATTATTTAAGCTATAAAGTATTCGATTTGCGGGTATAAATCCCACTCATCAAATACCCCCAAACTTAAGTCTTTACTTGTCCTCGAGCAAACTATCTAACACAAAAATAACAGTAGTAATTTAGCACGCGAAAGGAATATAAAACTATAGACTAGCATCGTGGCTACAAATCTCAACCAAAGCTACTCCCAAAGAACAAGGCAAACACAACCATGAGTAAGGGTTCATTATATTTCAAGCAAAAGACTTTATTCAATCCATTCTATGTGTGTGTGTGTGTGAAGACCAACCGTCTTAACTAATCATAGCTCAAATACGTTCGCACAGTCGATTGTTAATACTAATATGCACACTCCGTAACTTAAACATTCAACAAGCATTAAGAATAAGACACAAGTGCAGGAAAGGATCAAAAGATTCTAGCATGAAGATAGTAAAATCTGACTTGGACAGTCCTTATTTACCTTAGGCTAAACAGAACTACCCATTAATGAATTTTTGATCAATGACTCCCAAGCCAGACGACTTTAGGGCACTAGGTGTAGAACACCCCTAAGAATCTAGTAACTCGAGCAGCAAAGGCCACGTAATCAACATAAGCCAAATTAGACTTTACGAGGACCGAAGATTATTACGCGAGTGCATTTTATGCTCCATCTCAATATCGGTCCTGCGTTTATGGGCAGGTGCATTTTACGCTCCATCTCGACCCACCGCAAGACTTTCGATATTCAATCTTCATTTTCATTTTATTCTTTTTTCTTTTTTTTTTATTATCTAAACATGCACGAATCCAAGATCCAAAACTGTCTAAATGTCTAAGTCTTTTATTACCTTGTAAAAATGAAAGTTTATAAGAGTGAACAAACTCTCAAAGCAATAAACACGCGAACTAAATTCGAAAAAATAACTAGTTAACACAGTTGGTCGGTGCTTGCTAGGACGGATCAATAACAGTCTCAATTTATCAACTAGCAAACCCCTAGTACATACATGCTTGACATGCCCCTAAGAGAGACATACTCATTTGGCGCTAGTCATTGCCACAATCAAAAATTGATAATGTATAAAACCCTTGCTTAAAAGCAGCTCAAAATAGGGTAAAAAGGCCATTAATATGGCACAAGCATATCAATCTGTATGAGCCCCAAAAAGATGGCTATAAACCACAAACCATTCTGATAATAATTAAAGCATTAAGAAATAATAACCAAAAGCAGTTTATGGCATCCATAATAATAAAAAAATCCAAAACATCATCCCGCAGTTCAAAAACGACTGCAACACAATACTGAATATAGACCAAAGCAAAGTACTAAATAATCAACTTAACATGGCATTTGACATAAATAACAGATAAAAACCCTAACACCCCTAAACTTAAGGTGAGCAATGCCCTCATTGCTAAACATATAACAATTGATACAAGAGGGCTTACCTGAAGATCTCTCACTCGGCATCATCATCGTCCTCATCAGCTTCGGCGGGCGGTGATGGCGGAGGGTATGGTGGGAAGACTGGAGGCTCCAAAAACTGGTATGGTGTGAACTCAGCATTCTCGCCACAGTAGTCGGTGTAAATGCTCTGCATGGTGTTCACCAGCTCCTCCTGGTACTGCATAGCAATGTCTTGCCTCTGCGCCACTGCTACGATGTGCCTCTGCTGCCTCTGAGCCTCGGTGTCGTGCTTTTGATGCAGCAGGGTGAGAGATGCCATGATGTCAGCCAGTAGTCCATGGCTAGCTGGGCCTGCGTCTGGAGCGACATCTAAAGGCTTCGACGGCTCGGCCTCTGCTGTAGGAGGTGGCACGATAGGTGGCCCGTATCCCTCGCCTCTGACATGAGACTCTGCTCTGTCCCACTCATAGTAGCATTTGATGGTCAGATGGTCTATGACTATCATGGGTGGCAAGGCTATCTCCTAAGGTCCCCACTGAATACCTTCTTACTTGCACAAGTGGGTGATCAGTGACGGATGTGGAAGTCCTACGGTGATGTTGCTCTTGATTGCCTTCAGAATGGAGTCGTGAATAAGCACTCCAATATCCACATGCAGACCCGTGACAATGGCGAATAGCAGAATCGCCCTATCCTTCGCCACATCGCTCAGATGTCAGGTCGGGATCATATTGGCACATATGAAGCTGAACCATGCCTTCCCGTAGAGACTGAGTGCTGACGCCGAGAAACTGATCTTTTCACCCATGTAGTCATTTTTCTTCCACGTAGTCCCGGGCTTGCAGAGCCACCTAATGATATCCTCTAGATCATAGCTACGGAGTCCCGGCTCCAGATAGTCCCTGCCCTCGTAGTTAGGTGTGGCAAACAAGATATTTATTGCCTGACTACTAAACGCCACTAACTTCCCCCAAACTTGGACAACACCAAGGACTTCGGGATTGGCGTTGGCATAGAACTCCTGAACCACAGATACAACAGCAGACCCAGGTGGTTTTGTGAAGTGGATTCAATTACGCTCAAGTATCATGGTGGCTAGTTCACCATCCTTCTTGTCCGGCCTGAACCCCTGCTCAGGAATCAGATTTCGAGTGGCAAAGGAGCTTTTGTATCTTTTCCATGCCTCCTCATTCACGAATTTGATGTTGTCCCATTCCGTTAGTGGTGCTGCGGATGATGACCCATCGACACTGAGTCATTGCCTTTTGGGTGCCATGTCAAAATTTCTGTTGGTGAGGCACAGAAACAGTCCCTTTGCAGTGCCAAAATTCTGTAGAAACTACCCTTTAAGAAAACACAGCAAATCCCCAATGCAATCCCAGTGAATTTAAGCCAAAACAGTCTAACTTCTCTCTTAAGCAAATTAACAAACACCTTGCGTGCATTCTGAAAAATTAACTTAGACAGGCTTTGTTTGAAAGTGCTCTAACCCGATTTCTGTCAGTGGAAATCACCCAAACAAACAAGCAGAAGAACACAGCAAGAAATGCACAAATCCAATAATTTGATCAAATCACTTTACTAATTGAACGAAATCTAAAAATACCTTGAGTGAGAAAAACCCTAGGTGAGAAATTGTATGGGCGTTAACTCTGACAAATAAATTGATGGAGGCTCTCGGCTGTTGTTGGAGGTTAAGATGAGAAATGATCGATGCTAGATCCTTTTGAGAATGAAACGGCTGATGTCGCAGGGGGTCTTTTGTGTTATGGTGTCGAGAGAATGGGAGTAATGTTGTGCTAACTACTGCTAACATTAGTTTTTAAAAACAAAAATACGATGTCGGCACCGCGGCGCGAGATGTCCTTCTATACTTGGCGTCGCGGCGCGAGTTAACAGTAGCTTGGAATTTCTGGTGGCACCAAGACGCGACCTATCCTTTATTGGTTGGCGTTGCGGCGCGAGTTAGCAGTAGCTGCCGCCATTTGGTGGTGTCGCAACGCGAGAGTCCCCTTGTTCTTTAGCGGCTGCAGTACAATGAAAGTTAAAATAATAAATAATAAACATGGCCATGGCTGAAGTCCAAGATATTATGTTGGTGTTATGGCCCCGAGCCTTATTTTTGAGAATTCCTGCACAGAAGCCATGTCTTAGCCCACATATCTTACACACATATATATGTATATATATGTCTATATTAAACACATGATAACTAACTTAACTATACTACTATGTATAAAATTATAACAGAACAGGAAAACATGCTGCAGTCACAAAAACATGCTCAATACAACATGGCAGTACAATATCTGGCAGCCATGTTTGCAAAGTAATCATAACAGACATAAAATATAACTAGACATAAGTAAGGAAAAATAGATAAAAATGATACTGAGGTGGGGGTGCCTCCCCACCAAGCGTTTATTTTAAAGTCGTCGGCTTGACTGTACCGATGCCGCTCAATCTGGCTCATAAGCGAAAATGACCATTTCATACTGCCTATTCGTCAATTCCTTTAAAGTTTTGGCCGACATGGATGATTTGCCATTCTCCTTTCCTTCGTCCATCTAATCATCCTTCGGCACAAAGAATCTTTCGCCACTGGAATTATCCACTAATTTGCCTATTTCATTAAATTAAAAGCGTTCTTCATGCTCTAGTGGGCCCTCCATGGTTTCCACAGTCGGGAGAGTGGTTTTTGATTATAGATCACTGTTTATCCTATTGTCTCCAACTTTAGACTCCACCGGTTGGCTAGTTTGCACAATGACGTCTCCCTCAACAACTATGCGAGACTCATTGCATTTCCTTGCGTATCCACCATGCAATGCTCTACTGCTTCATCGTTGAGATCAATTAAGACCAAAAGATTGCCTTGCGGTGGATTTGTGATGGCATTGACGAGTCGCCCCAATTAATTCTCAAGGTTGTGCAATGCGGCTTCTTGGCTTGCCATCCGAACCTCATTTCTCTCAATAAAGTTGGTGAGAAGCTCCCCAAGCCTGTTCTCTTCTTCTCGTGTTGAGGACTCAGACAAGTTCTCATTGGGTCGAGACGTAACCTCATATTGTGGTAGAGATTGGTTGTCAAACTGATTTGGATAGGAGTAATTCGGATCTTGATATTGCTCTAGACTGTAGTCCCAAGAGTTTGGATAACCCAGACAGTTTGGATGATAGAAGATCGGTTTAATGTTAGCTCGTTCCTGACAGTAGGCATTCTGAGTGGACTGACACTCAAGATTGTCAGAAAACCTCAAGACATTTGCAATTTGAAATTACAATTGCTCGAGTCCTTCTTCCGAGCTTGGTTGTGTCGTCCTCTCATAAGGCCATTGATAACAATGATAGTCCATTACCTGTAAACTTAAAAAAAAAGGAAGATTAAACAAATAAAAGAAATATATATATATATATATATATACGTTCAAATTAAGACTAAATTGATTGAAATCAATATTGGAAAATATTACAATAACAGCTCCCCAGCAACGGCACCAAAAAATTCTTGGTCAGAAAATTGATCACTAAACACGCGCAAGTATACGCGGTCAAACAAGTAATACAGTGATAAGGAAAGTGTCGAACCCACGAGGAACTATCACTAATATTTACCAAGTACCGACTTTGTATCGCTAAAGTCGTATTCAAACAGCAATAAATGAAAGTGTGATTAATCTAAGCATAACTAATTATCAAAGCAAGTAAATGGATAACGAATGGTAATCGAAGGAATTACAAGCTAAGGTTACAATGTCACCCCACTCAGGCACCTTGTCGAACACCTAGTGTGCTATATTTCATCAAACTATATGTTCTCTCTCTAGTCTTAATGGTCATGACAATTTGTCGACCGAGAACACACAACTGCTCATGCACCTCTGTTGAGGTATGCACGAACATATCCTTTCCAGATCCACCCGATAGGGAATAGAACAGAAAAGAACGTCCAAGCTAGATACAATCCTACATATGTCTATGTGAATTGATCATAACAAGGATTTAAGCAAAAGTTCTCAAATAGGTCGCACATGACGCACAGATATATGTCTATTCTACGCACAACTTATGCAGTCGAAACCCACAATTACATGCCAATATATTTAGGTGTAAATCTACAATCCTTTTGTCGATATCATGTAAATTACCAAAATCATCACTAATGTCTTAGCAAGAATCATTAAGCATAAATATATCAAACCAAATCATATGGTGCCAACCAAAGAGATAAGACAGTCAATTTAAATAACAAAGGGTTCCATTATAACCTTAGAACAAATACTCAGTTTATAGCTATTGAAAAAAATATAAGTAGAAATAAAGACAATATTTATGGATTACAAAATCAGAGACAATAAATAGATAAGAAGAAACTCTGTCAAAGCCCTTCAATCTCTAAGCATTCCGCTCAAATCAAGCTTTCCAATCCATGTCGCTCGCTGCTCGTGTTTCTCCAAGAAAAACCCAAACTTCTCCCTAATCTATATTTACAGATATTAACTATGAGCTAGAAAGAGAAAATACAGAAGAAAAACTAAACTAAGCTAAGCTATCCTATACTATTCTCTCTGATATGTGTTATCAGATGAGATATATTCGATTATATCAAATGCAAAGGCTTTCCTTCCTTTTATATTAGTTTCCGTCATATGCTAGGTTAAACACAAGCCTACTCTGCTTGGGCACTGGAGCTTGCGCTACGGCTCAGGCAAATAAGTTATGATTGGCGCTGCGGCGCCACATTAGTATGAAAGACACGGAGCTCACGTTGCAGCGCGAGCCTAAGAAGGGTCGATTAGGTATTTCTGGGCTATATGGTGATGTCGAGAATTTGGACCCGGAAGGCGTCATGGTCTGAGATATAGCCTTAGCATTGGCCAGCAATTTCAGCCAAATATATAATTTGACTATTTTGCCCTTTAAAAGTGGAAAAAGTAATCTTGTAAAGCCTGCAATACATCAGTTAAGTGCAATAACACTATATTCATATAGAATTATATAAATACTACGAATTCAGGCAATTATTTAAGTCATAAAGTATCCGATTCGCGAGTATAAATCCCACTCATCACATCACCTCCCCTAGTACATGCATGTGAATCAATAGTTCCATTCATGTGAACTAATAGCAATTAATTGCTCATTTATCCGATTAATTGCCCGATTGGTCAATTTAACCTCTAGAAATTAATTATTATCGAAATAAATGTCGATTTTCAATAACACTAATAATCCCAACATAATGAAAATATCAATTTCATCTTTAATTAACACGAACTTATTCATCATTAATATTATAATTCACAATATTTAATAACCAGATCATTCCTAGGAAAGATGGGGCTTTCCGATAAGGATTTCTTATTATTAACGCACAATTAGGTGACCAAACCCCTTTCCTCGACAAAACTTTCTAGACATCGTCAATAATACAAATAATAATATGAATAACTTTGTCGTCTCAATTATTGATTTAATAATATAAAATATTATGTAGATGATACTGTGACAATAATTGAATCAATAATATGAGAGATATTATGTAGCAATTATTGTAGCAATAATTGAGTATAACTGAGTGACTTCTCACGTAAGCATCAATAATTAATACAGTGTGCTACTATGCAACTACGCGTATTACTGTACTTTTACCACCGGGTATTTAAACAGTTTAACGGTAAAAATTTAGCCGTTATTTTTATAAAAAGACATTTTTGTCATTTTCTAACTCCGACAATACTTTCGTTGTGGGGTCCACTAATGATTTTGCCATCGTATGAACATTCCCCGTTAAAACGAATATTCCCCGACCAATCGAATATTTTATAACAACTTGCTTATTTTACAAAATTTGTAAATATTACCCACAACTATAACATTATATCAAAATCACACAATAATATTCAAAAAATATATTTCGAGAAAAAAATAATCTTTATTCATAAAAGTTGGGGTCTTACACCATGACTCACCTATGGGGCCCACATGGGTTGCCCCGTGGGTTTTTCTCACCCGGTGACCCATCGGTTCGGTCCACGGGTCCAATTCTTGGTTCGGGCTTAGGTTTTAATTACTTTGAGCCTTACGTTGGGCTTGCATTATTAATCCTTGGGCCTTAACAAGATAGCACTTGGGCTTGCCTAATTCTTACACAAATCATACAAGTCCATTACAATTAGCTTAAAGCTTTTAACGTATAATCTTCATATTCTTTTCGTATACTAATTCGTATAATCATTCATCATATACGATATACTATCTTTTGTATATACTCGTATGATACTTTGTATCATACTCGTATTCTTTGCTTCGTATAATACTTGATTATCATATGATCATGATTTATTCAATCTTTACTTTTCCCTAACATTCTCGAACTTAGTACGCAGGCGAAAAATTGCGTTTGTCATAACTGAATTATTATTACATAATCCATCCTTACTTATTATTCTATCATTACATATTTCTTGGAAATTCAAAAATAACTCCCGAGCAAAAATGGATGAATAATGTTTTTAGAATTTCTCGAAAAGCTTTTATTTTTGTCTTGGAAATTCAAACACTTTAATTCCTTCACGTAGCCAGAATACTACGATATTACGCCCCTTTTAGGTTATAAAAAAGCCTTCATCTTGTTTACTCATTAATAGTAACATATATTATAATTTTTTTCATTATTTAATCAAATAAAATTATTTTACAATTAATCCGATTTTCTCGGTCGTTACAGTTACCTGATATCTTTTATAAGAGAAATATACCCTTTTTCTATAGAGATAGGAAAAAATAGGGTTTGAGTCAATACACCCTTCTTCTTGAAAATTCTTCTTTCTTAGTGTATCACATGTAGAGGCCATACGCTTGGGTGGTTAACATTGATCAAAGTAAGGAATCTACCCGGAGATTCAAGGAGATTGCGGAGAAGTAGGAGTTGACTCGTACCTGTGGATACTCGTATCTACAAAGGTATGATTCCATAACTTCTTGTTCTTCGTTTTAATTAATAATATGCATAAAAGATGATCCGGGTAATTGGTTTGTGAAAAATTTTAAAATCTGATTTTACTTTGCTTCCGTAAATTTTGTAATTTAATTGCGTGTATGATTTTCACAAAACCTAACAAATTTAATCTGCTTAAATTATAAGTTGATAATAAATCTTTAAAAATAAAATTTTTAAAGGATCTATTCAACTTCCCTTCTAAATCTCTCCGTGCCTTCGGGATTGAAAGGTCAATAATAATCTAGAATGGGGGTTGAATAGATTATTATCAGTTAAAATGTTATATTTAGGCCTTTTTGACTTTTTAGTTATTAATTAGAAATTTTTAGTAATTAGCATGCAAGATATAAAAGTTAAATCACAATGCACAGAGATTTATCTGGTTCACAACATACACCCTTTGGTATGTTGCTACGTCCAGTCTCAAGTCCCTACTTGGAACTTTAGATCCTATTACTATTAGTAATAACAACTCCTACAACAGGCGGAGAAGCCTTTACAAAGTTTTATCGACAAACTTTCAATTATTTAATTATTCTATCTTGGACAGAAAGCTCCCCACTCCTTCCTCAAGTCTAGTTGTACCACCTTTTGAGCTTAGTTCTATTCTATGATTTGGTCTTGAAATAAAAGTCTCTTCCTCACCTCACAAGTACACTAGAGACCCAACTTTCTGCTGACCTCTCTAAGACTCTGGTCTTGGTCGAAGAATTACTCGTCTTTCTCACAGGTACATAAAATAAACTAACTCTAATCCTTTCTCTGTTTACAAATGAGTTTACAACAAAGTACTTCTTCAATAAGCTGATAAGAGTTAAGTAATGAATAATTCTTTTCAAATAAGTAGATAGAAAATTAAGAACAAATATATCAGTATAAAAGTTTAAGGACTTTTATATTCAATGATAAGCTTCTTTAAAGCAGATAGAACTTTTGTTTAGATCCACTTATGCTTCTGATTAAGCAAGTATATAATATTAAAGCACTTTATAAAAAAATTAAGAATTCTATAAAATAAAAAGTGTTTTTCTATGGATAATATATAATTGTTTCTTGTTTAGTTTTTACTAAGTATCAATGTTTATCAAATATAATCTTAGTTAAGCACAAATTGATATAACAAATATTACTTGTTTAACTCAAATAATATATAAGAATATTTTATCTATTATGTGAACTTTTATAAATAGTGTCACTTAGTACTATAAGGAATCGTACGGTCGGATTTCTCTCCGTAGAGGTTTATCTCCGTAGCCTTGCAGCGCCCAAGTATGACAGAATTTATAATTTTAACAATTGATATTTATATAAATATTTTCAATAGATCACTACGATTCTCAAATCCGGTTCGGATGACTACTCTTTTTGGAGCAGTATCTCAGTGTTGTTTTGAGCTATCAAGTGTCATATCTATTTTAAGATATTTATATAAATAATATCAATAAAAGGTTACTGAAGACTATAATGAATCGCACGGTCGGATTTCTCTCCGTAGAGGTTTATCTCCGTAGCCTTTCGGCGCCCAAGTATCCTTTTATTTGATAAATAGATGAAATATGAATATATAGAATTGTTTAGAACAATATGTATTTGTATATCTATAGATAAAATACAAGTAAGAAATAATTTAACAGAAATCAAACTTATCTCAATACTTGAACCAATTTTTCTCTTCAAAAATTCAGAACTTTTGTAAGAAGATATATAAAGCTTAGAGAGAATGTAGGCAAGGAGAGTATGATTTTCTTTTCACTAAATTGGTAAAAACCAAATGAATGAAATACTCCCTATTTATAGAATTTTTGAAGTTGGGGGCAAAATTGTAATTTTGAAAACTAATTTTTTGAATGCACGGTTTTGATCTAATATTTTTGAATTGAACGGTCCAGATTAAAGTATGCTTTTACGCGGAAGAAGAACAAAAACCGCCTGGGCACCAACTCATCAATTTAGCATTTATTGTTTTGACCATGTGTGTTTAATCCAAATGCCAGCAAGCCTTACGCGGTTTTTAGTCCCAAAAAGGAAGTCACTTTGCATACACGGTTTTAACAAAAAGTGGCAGTACATGCATGCATTAAATTTTTACATATGTACTTAGTATAGGTATATATGTATATATATATATATATGTGTGTGTGTGTGTGTGTATATATTTATATATAGTATAGTACTACATGTTTTAGTATGCATTCATAAAATATTTTTGCCCAAATTTGGTTTAGAAAAAGAAATAGGGTTTCCTTGCCTTGAATAATATATGAATTAATTTATTTTAACACTTGACATATAATTTATCAAGATCAATAAAAATTAATTCAAGTAAAATAAAAAAATAAAAAAGTAAATAAATAATTACATATTTATTTAAAACATAATTGTTATCATCAAAATATAAAATAAAATTATACCTATCAATCTCCCCCTTTTTGATGATGACAATTATAAAAATATTTTTAGTTTTTTTTTTTAAAAAAACTTTCCCTTAAACTATGAACCTTTTATAACAGTATATATTGCATGGCAATTTAATCCATTCATAGAAGTTTATAATCCATTCATAATTCATTCATAGTAGTTCATCCATATTTTTCTTCTTCCCCGTTGTCATCATAAAAAGTGACGGGGTAAAAGAATATTTGAAACCTGCAAGAAGTATGTTAGAAAAAACCTGCAATGAGAGTTAGTTAACCAAAAAATATATAAAAGGATAAGGGGTAGTAGTAGTACTAGTAGCAGTGGTAGTTAGTGTAGTAAGAGATGGGTAAGGGATTAAGGATTACAGTTATCCGAAATAGGTAGTTAGACAAGTGTAAGCAAATAGTTAGGCAATTTGGTCGCAAAGTCAGATTTCCTCGAGATCGAGAGGAGAGAAATGAGACATATCCGAAATGTTGCCTTCAGGATCAACTGGTGGGGGAACAGAAACAGTGAAATCCAGCGTGGTATTGGCATTGAAGGGATTCAGCAGCATGTTGTTGTGCTCCAATAACAAACAGACCACAAATTTTACAGTGTGTAAGGAAAACTGAATATCTTCCAATTTTTCAAAAAGCAGTGTTTGATTTTACAATAGAAGTTGATTCATACTATTGAGGGAGTCCATTTTTGAAGTCATGTTGATGGTAGTTTCAAGAGTTTCATGATCAAGAGGTTTAAAGATAATGAGGGGCTGTGGTGGCAGATTGAGGTGAGATATGATATTGCTAGTGGGAACGTGTTGAGATTGATGATTGGTCAGAGGAATGTTCAAATAATGGAATATTTGTGTGAGAAGGAGACCAAAACCAAGACAATTGTTTTGAAAATAGTATTCAAACGAAGACAACAAAAAATAGGCTAGATTATAGGGCATACATTCATTTAACAGACTTTTGATGAGTTCCAGATCAAAAGGTAACATTTTTCTATCATCACGGACAGGCATAAAATTGTTTCTTAAGATTTTGCCTAGAAATTGACACTCAGCAGTTAAGAACTCCAAACCAACTTTGCATGGATAGTCAAATAAAATAGTTGGTACCATTTGATCAGTTACCACTGACAGATTGAACTTGAACAACATGCGTTCTTCGACAGATATTCCAGAGGGATGAAGATATGAATTTATCCTTGGTAATTCTAGAGTGGAAGGAGGTAACTGCAGTGCATTGACAAGAAATAATTCATCAATGATATGAGTTTGTCCTTGAATACAAGTTGTATTGCTTTTTAGTAAACCAGAATTGTCAGTTGAAAACTCCATATGAGCATAAAATTTAGCAATGATACTAGGATAAATTGATTTATCATTGAAAGAAACTAAACAGTCCCACCCAACATTTTTAAAGTTCTCAAACAATTTTGGAAAGCCGTGAAATGTGATGACATTTTCGGGACAAAGATTGTCTCTCATAGATCTGTATTTAGACTGAGCAGAGATAGTAGTAAGATGAGGGACGACATTTGAAAATTGGAGTTCAGAATTGAGGGGTAGAACTTTTCTTTTGGAAGAGAATATATTAGACATGGTGAGTATTGATGCAGAAAGGATAGGGGAAAGTATCAAACTAAGAAGAGATTGTACATATGAATACATACTTTTGAAAATGACTGATATATATATATAAAGGGAGAAAAAGAAATAGGATATGCGGCAGGTAATATACACTCCAAGTAATCAAATAGAAGCAATAATTAATAAGTTGATGTAGGAACAAGTAATAAGATGATACAGTAACAAGGGGCAGGAAATATTTAAGTTAAACAGTAGGGTAAACATTGTTTAAAAACTGTTATTTTAAGAAGAAACAGTGATCAGTAAAAAAAATCTCCACATGTCATTTGAAGAACACCGATAATAAAAACTTTCAGTCAAACGTAAGAATGATTACTAAAACCAGAAGGATGTAAAAAAATTATAAAACACGGCAAGAAATTATTATTTCAGACACCAATTTGTCAAAGAAGCAGGTAAAGGGCATATAGCAGTTAATGCAATATGCAACCTGGTGAATATCAGTATTCACACATTATATAAGACACAGAAATTAATCCAGTGGACATCAGTATCCACACAAGTAGTATTATACAAAGAGATAGAGAGTTTATACCTGAGTTGGTATTTATAATATTTCACTTGCAGTATGATAAACTCTTCGTTGTACTCAAAAAATCAGCAAAGGTGTACAGTTATAGCAATATATGTATGTATATATGTATATATAGAAAGGGTGAAAAAAAATTAAATATAAACATTTTATTATGACGGAATAAATAAAGGTCAGTAAACAATTTAGAGAACATAAGAATTATTGAAATAAAATGCATTTTTTTATTTTGTTTTTATAAAAAAATGAGATTTGGTAGAAGAACATGGGTAAAAATATTTTGCTTAAAAAATTATTTAAAATAAAATGAGGTGATAGTTAAAAGATGAACAAAAAATGGGTTTTTGTTTATTTAAAAAATTGGGGGTAAAAAAAATGTCAATAGAGCTGTCCAGAGCTTACCATGATTTTGATAAGGGAGACGAAGTGACTTGCATCGGTAAAACGGGGTAGTAGTTGATGAAAAAAAATATAGTGTTTTAATATAAAAAAAATAACTCAGTTATGAGCTTGAGTGGAAACAAAAAAAAATACATGATTTAGTCTATAATAAAGAACGTATTTTGCGTAGATCTGTCAATTTCTTAATAAAAATATTTGTTGAGAGGACTCCTAAACTAGAAAAGAAAATTGAAACGACTTTTAATATACAGAAAAAAATCATCAGTGGTTTCAAAGATCAGAAAACATATATATATATATATATATATATAGATTTAATGAAATCAGAGATTTTATAAAAAATATATAACTTTTGAAAGCGAAGATAGAGGCGATGAAACCCTAAAAATTGACATAAAAAATATAGATTTTGAAAAACTTAAAATGGAGATGATTCTGAGTATTTTATCAAAACTTAAGATTCTTAACAGAAGAACACATGAAGAAAATTTGAGCAAGTATTGACAGAAAATCATTTTGATAGAAACCCTAAGAATCTTAAGACTTGAAACAAAATTTTAGTAGGAAATCATGATTAGAAAGAGGAGGGGATCGATATAGAAGACAGAATGACATCGAAGAGCGAGATCGGAGACGATAGAGGGTAGTCGGAGAAGACGAACTGAGAGGCGAGAGAAAGAGAGAGAGAATCGGATGAGAGCACAAAGAAGAGAGAGAAAGAGAAGTGAAGAAAATGAAATAAAAAAATAAAAATAGTGTATATATAGTTTGTCTTACCGGATAGATCCAACGGTGGAGAAGTTTGCGCAGATTGAGATCAACGACCAGAAATGAGTCTGAGTTGTGTTTATTTTTCAAACTTGATCCAAAGGCTAAGATTGATCCTTAGTGTTGATCCAACGATTCTGATTCATAATCTGTGTGCTTCAAGATGGTGAATTCTGATTGGTTTAATGAGAGAGACACGGATTGAATAAGGTTGACCATTGCATACGCACAAATCTGATGGAGCAGATTTAATCTTTATATATATATATATATATATATGTGTGTGTGTGTGTGTGTGTGTGTGTGTGTGTGTGTGTGTGTGTAGAGTATCTTACTTTAATAAGGATAAAATGATCATTTTTATTAAGAAAAATATAATATATTTTACTTAGCCCAAAAAAATAATTAAAATTAATTATAACTATAAATATATATTTATATATATTTAGTTTAATACATATAATTTAGAAGAGAAAGAAAAAATTAAAAAATTATCAAGAATACATATATAATATATGTATAAAAATAATTAAGTAGAAGATAAATTAAAATTTGTTTAGACACAAATTAAAATAATTAAGAAGTAATATCTAGCATTCCTAACTCAATTCTTAATTTGCAGAATCTTTCTGAACTTAGTGGTTTAGTAAATATATCAGCTATATTTAATTCAGTGTCAATATGTTCCAATTTAATATTTTTGTTATTAACATGATCACGTAAAAAATGATGTCTAATGTCTTTATGTTTTGACCTAGCATGCAAGACTGTATTTTTGCTGAGATTTATTGTACTGGTATTATCACATAAAATTGAAACACAGTCAAATTTTAAATTGTAATCAGCAAGGGTCTGTTTCATCCATAGTATTTGAGCACAGCATCGTACGGCTGCAACATATTCTGCTTTGGTGGTTGAAATAGAGACCAAGTTCTGTTTCTTAGAAAATCAAGAAACCAAACATCCTCCTAGGAATTGGTAGGTACTACTGGTACTTTTTCGATTGACATGATGACCTGCATAGTTAGAGTCTGAAAAGCATAATAGATTAAAAGGTTGATCCTTAGGATACCATAGACCCAATTCAGTGGTTCCTTTAATATATCAAAAAATCCTTCTTACTGCGGTCATGTGAGATTCTTTAGGATCAGCTTGAAACCTTGCACATTTACAAACATTAAACATGAGGTCAGGTCTACTAGCAGTTATATAAAATAAACTTCCAATCATTCTTCTATATTTCTTTGAGTCAACAAATTTTTCATTTTCATCAATAATTAATTTATCAGTTGTTGACATAGGAGTGTTAAGAGGTTTTGATGATTCTAGGCCAAATTTCTTGATCATTTCTTTACAGTATTTAGACTGAGATATATGAATACCTTTTTCTCGTTGTTTGATTTGCAATCTGAGGAAGAAGTTTAATTCTCCCATCATACTCATTTCAAATTCTTTACTCATACTTTCGGAAAAATCATTGCACATAGTAATGTCAGTAGAGCCAAAAATAATATCATCAACATATATTTGAATTACCAAAATATCATTATTTTTATTTTTAGTAACCAAGGTAGTATCAACAGTTCCTTGTTTAAAGCCATTTTTCAACAAAAATTTACTCAACTTTTCGTATCAAACTCTGGGAGCCTGTTTCAAACCATATAGAGCTTTATGTAATTTATAAACATATTCAGGATGACTAAAATCTTCAAAACCTGGAGATTGTTTAACATATACTTCCTCTTTTATAACACCGTTTAAGAATGCAGACTTCACATCCATTTGAAACAATTTAAAGTTCTTATGGCATGCAAATGCTAATAACATACGAATAGATTCAATTCTAGCAACATGAGCATATGTTTCATCATAGTCAATTTCTTCCATTTGATTATATCCTTGTGCAACTAATCTTGCTTTATTACGAATAACAATTCCATTTTCTTCAAGTTTATTACGAAATACCCATCGGGTTCCAATGATTGCAACATCCTCGGGTTGTGGGACTAATTCCCATACTTTATTTCTAGTGAATTGTTCAAGTTCGTCTTGCATAGCCATAATCCAGTTTTCATCTAGTAAGGCATCTTTTATTAATTTAGGTTCAATTTGAGACAAGAAAGACAAATGACCAGCTAGATTATGTGCTTGTGATCTAGTGATAACTCCTTTTTCAATATTACCAATAACATTTTCATAGGATGCTTTTTAATAATATGAGACTCTTTGGGCAAATTATTTAACTGAAGATTTGGATTTTCAAGGGAATTTTCAACAATAGGTGGAGATGCATTGTCTAGTTTTGGTTCTTCCATATTTCTAAGAATATCTTTAATGACAGCATCATTATTAGTTAGTTCTTTATATTTTGGAAGAGGTTGAGTTTCATCAAAAGTCACATTCATTGATTCTTCAACAAATAGACTTCTTTTGTTGAAAACTCTGTATGCTTTACTATTCAGAGAGTATCCAAAGAATATTCCTTCATCAGATTTAGTATCAAATTTCAATAAGTGTCCTTTGGTATTTAGAATAAAACATTTGCTCCCAAAAACAAGAAAATAGTTTATTTTTGGAGTTCTTTTATAATAAAGCTCATAGGGAGTTTTGAGCATAATAGGTCTTAATAAAACTCTGTTCAATATATAACATGATGTTGTCACTGCTTCAGCCCAGAAATATTTTGGAAGAAGATATTCATTTAACATGGTATTTTCCATTTCTTGCAAAGAACGATTTTTCCTTTCAACTACACTATTTGACTAAGGTGTATAAGGAGCAGAGAAGTTATGACTTATATCGTTCTCATCACAGAACATAATGAAATTAGAATTATCAAATTCTTTTCCGTGATCAGATCGAATATAGACAATCGAACTCCCCTGTTGATTTTGAATCTTTTTACACATAGCAGAAAAAGAATTAATAGCCTCATTTTTAAATTTTAGAAAATCAACCCATGTAAATCGTGAATAATCATCAACCAAAACTAGAATATATACAACACCACCCATGCTGTGTTTAGGGATATGTCGAACAAGGTCCATGTGTATCAATTCTAAGGGTCGAGAGGTTGATATAGTAAATTTAGGTTTATGGGATGCATGAATTTGTTTACCTAATTCACAAGCTTCACAGATGTGGTCTTTAAAAAATTTTAATTTAGGAAGACCACAGACATGTTCTTTAGAAGAAATGTTATTTATAAGTCTCATATTGATGTGTCCTAGTCTACGATGTCATAACCAATGATCCTCATTTGTAGAAACAAGACATATGTTATCTAAGTGAGAGTATGCATCTAAGTCTTGTTACACGTTTTGATATCTAGGACACACTAAGATTAATTTACCAGTTTGATCAAAAATAGAGCAATTATGTGTACTAAAGGATATTTTAAAACCGCTATCACATAGTTGACTGATAGATAGAAGATTATACCTTAGTCCAGTGACCAACTGAACATTGGAAATAGTTATGTATTTATTACCAACACATCCCACTCCAATTATTTTACTTTTATTGTTATCACCGAAAGTTACCTCACCAAAATCTGTAGCTTGTAGATTTCTTAATTTGAATTTATCTCCAGTCATATGTCTAGAGCATCCACTATCAAGAAACCATTTGCTTTTATTTATATCAGCTGCAAGACATACCTACAATATATGTACTAAGTTTATAAGTTGGTACCCTTTAAATTGAAGGGTCCTTAGGGTGAGTTTTCCATTTTGTATAAGGAGCATTTGAAGTTTTCTTTACAAAACTCGGCATAGGATAATCAATCTTAGTAGAAAAAAGCATTCTATAAGTAATTGGATTGTGAGAAGTATGATAATGCTGTTTGTAAAATTCTCTTTTTTAGTGATGATTGATATAGTATATGTTCCTTTGGGAACCCAAATTATTTTTCCTTTATAGTTTTCATTTCTAGCATTGCACATATAAAATGAATGACCATTTCTGTTACAATAAGAACATTTTGTGAAGGGTGATATATGACTTTCTTTTTCTTTAATTTTAACATGATATAATCCTTTATTTTTTGATTCACTTGTTTCATCAGTATATCCTAAACCTTCTTTATTAAAGCTACATTTTTGTTGATTTAACATGACATCAAGATTTTCTTTTCCTTTTGTAAATTTATAAATTATATTATTTAAATCTTCACGTTCTCTAGTTAAGTTTTCAATTATGTAATTATGGTTTTCTATTTCTAATTTTAAACTTGAATTTTTATTTTAATTTCTTCAATTATAGCATATCTTGTACTTGATTATCTTCATTGATTACAGCAAGTGTTGAATTTTCAACTTCAAGATTTTCAATTGAGATAATAAGTGAGAAATTTTCTATTTCAAGAATTTTATTAATTTTCTTAAGTTGTTCTATTTCTTCTTTATTTTCTAAGTTAATTCTATTTAAACTTTCGTTTGTGACAATTAAATTAGCATTTTCAATTTCAAGACTTGTACTTATTTTTCTTAATCTTTCTAATTCTTCTTTTAACAGTTCATTACTTTCATATAACTGACTATAAACTTCTTGTAATTCATAATGTTCTTCATTTATATTTTCTAGTGTGTATGAAGAAAATGAAGTGCTAGGCAGTTGGTGTTCAGAATTTACCTCAGATTTTGGTAATGAGTTATTATCTGTCATTAAGCAGAGATTTCCAACTTCTTCGATTTGCTCAGCAGTTTCTTCCTCGTCACTTAGATCCCATCCTTCTTCAGCTACAAGAACTTTATTGTTGACTAATTTTGGACAGTCCTTCTTGAAGTGTCCAGACTGGTTACATTCGAAACATGTGTTTGAATTTTCATTTGGATTGGTATTTCTAAAGTTGTTTTTACTTGCTTTGAAATTTCCTCCTTACGTCTTTGGTTTGAAGAATTGTTTTCCTTTGAAGTTGCCGAAGTTGTTTGTTTTCATGAAACCTTTGCCATATTTTCTTACTTTGCTTTGAATTACTCTTCTGAGTTGTCTGGACAATAGAGCAACTTCATTGTTGTCTAAACTGAGAAGTTCTTCATTTAATTCTTCATTTCTTAATCCACCAAAAGGGCTTTGAAGGTGATTCCTTTCTTTTTGAGATCTGTGTCAGATCTAGCCTTTTTGATGAACATATTAACTTTGTGGGCACAAAGATTCCCAATGAGATTATCCATAGGATATGTGGTTAGATCTTGCATTTCTTTTATTGCAATGACCTTTATTTTCTAGATGGATGGAAGAGCTTTGAGAATTCTTCTATTTTTCTCATTTGTAGTGTATGCTTTTCCCAATTGCTCTAGCACATCAATGATTCTAGAAAACCGACTTTCCATATCAATGATCTTTTCTCCTTCTTCAAGTTTGAAACTTTCATACTCTTGAATTAGAGCATCTTTTCTGGTTTCTTTGATGTGATTGGTACCTTCATAGGTTACAATCAATTTTTCCCAAATTTCTTTTGCATTTTTACAGTTATTAACTCTTTTGTATTCTTTTTCAATCAAAGCACTAGTTAGTACTTGTTCTGCTCGGGAAGCAATGTTCAGGATTTCTTCTTCTTCAGTGGTGAATTCATATATGTCTTTCTCGACAGTCTTTTCTCCTTCGATTTTGGTTGGAATTTGTACACCTCGTTTAATGGCACACCAATTTTTGATTCCTTGTGATTTGGCATAGATTTTGAATCTATTTTTCCAGGTGGCAAAATTTGTACCATCAAATAGTGGAGGTCTGGACATGGATGCATCCTTCCATGACCGTGTAAAGATCAGAGGCCATGGATCTACTCTTAGATATGCCTGTATATACTCAACAAACAAGTTAAAGAGCACTACTCTGATACCAATTGAAAGGTCAATAATAATCTAGAAGGGGGGTTGAATAGATTTTTATCAGTTAAAAAGTTATATTTAGGCCTTTTTTAAATTTTTAGTTATTAATTAGCAGTTTTTAGTAATTAGCATTCAAGATATATAAGTTAAATCACAATGCACAAAGATTTATTTGGTTCACAACATACACCCTTTAGTATGTTGCTACGTCCAGTCTCAAGTCCCTACTTGGAACTTGAGATCCTATTACTATCAGTAATAACAACTCCTTCAACAAGCGGAGAAGCCTTTACAAAGTTTTATAGACAAACTTTCAACTATTTAACTATTCTATATTGGACAGCAAGCTCCCCGCTCCTTCCTCAAGTCTAGTTGTACCACCTTTTGAGCTTAGTTCTATTCTATGATCTGGTCTTGAAATAATAGCCTCTACATCACCTCACAAGTACACTAGAGACCCAACTTTCTGCTGACCTCTCTAAGACTCTGGTCTTGGTCGAAGAATTACTCGTCTTTCTCACAGTTACATAAAATAAACTAACTCTAATCCTTTCTCTGTTTAAAAATGAGTTTACAACAAAGCGCTTCTTCAATAAGATGATAAGAGTTAAGTAATGAATAATGCTTTTCAAATAAGCAGATAGAAAATTAAGCACAAATATATCAGTATAAAAGTTTAACGACTTTTATGTAAGACCCCAGCTTTTATAAATAAAGATGAATTTTTCTATAAATATTATTTTTGAATATTATGGAATAAATTTGATATAATGTTATAGTTGTGGGTAATATTTATAAATTTTGCAAAGTATGCAAGTTGTTATAAAATATTCGTTTGGTGGGGAAATATTCTTTTTTGTAGGGAATATTCGTACAATGGCTCAATCATTGGTGGACCCCACAAAATAATTATTGCCTGATTGAGAAAATGACAAAAATATTTTATAAAAATAACTACGAGGTGTTACTTAAAAAAGCTTGAACTACCCTATGGTAAAAGTACGAATACGCTGAGTCGAGTTGCATAGTAGCACACAGTATTGATTATTGATGCTTACGTGAGAAGTCACTCACCTATGCTCAATTATTACTACAAGAATTGGCGCATCATATCTCTTATATTATTGATTCAATTATTGTCACAAGATCATCTCAGATAATATGTTATAGTATTAAATCAATAATTGAGACGACAAGTTATAAATGATTAATAATTGTTGAAAGATTAAATATATGTTGATGAAAAAAAATGATTTGTGGTAAGTTTGATTATTTTATGGGGGCTCATATGTCATCATCTAAGAGTCTCTTCAATCAATAGTATTTACCTTCAATCGATAGTAATTACCTTCACAATAGTAATTACCCTTGTGAATAGTATTTACCTTCAAATCGATAGTAATTACCTTCGTCGATAGTAATTACCCTTGTGAATAGTATTTACCTTCACAATAGTATTTACCTTCGTCAATAATAATTACCCTTGTAATAGTATTTACCTTCGTCAACCACTTTACCTTCGTTAATTAATTACCTTTACCGAATCGTCGAACCACTTGTCGCTTCACATTACAAAAGTCCAAACCAATTCGTCAAGCCACTTGCCTTTTCACACGGCGGTGCTAAGCTAGAAATCTTCTATAAATAGAGGCCTAGGGCTTCATTATTTTCACGAATTCATTCAAGCTATAGAGAGAAAGTATAGAGAGAATAAGAGAAAGAAGAAGAAGAGTATTTTTTTGTTACTACTCGCTTAAAGATTCAATCTCCTACCAAATGTAAGGGGTGTTATTCTTTCTTATTCATGAAGAGAACTGCATTGTTATTCCATTGCTTATTATTCATTGGAATAACTTTGTATAAGTGGTTTACCCTATACTTGGTGACATTCTTCTATTATTTCATTGCTGAACATCCCGTCGTGTGTTTTACACTTTAATTCGTTCCGCTTTTATTATTATTCATTGAACATCCTCGTGCATGTGTTTTATAATCTGGGACTGTTTCGCTCTTTATTATTCTCGCTGGAACATCCTGTCTGCATGTGTTTTACACCGGACTTCGGTTCCGCTTTTTATTCTCATTGGAATATCCTATCTGTGTGTTTTACACCGGATCCGGTTCCATCTTTATTATTACATTGGAACATCCCATTTGGTGTAATTTCACGACACCGTTCCGTTATTTATTATTCTTGGAATAACTCGTGCATGGCGGTCTATCGCATGCATGGTGATTTTTTTGTTATTCCATTCTTTATTATACCCAATTGGTTAAAACTTTGACTTCTATACTCCATGAAATTAGTAGAATATCCTTGATATTTGCGTTTCATCCAAAGATATCTTTTCATGGAAATATTCTTCCGATCATTCTTGAATTTTACTCTACAAAACAAAGATCATGTTGACAATTTGGGCGTTAATAATTCCCGGATAAAATAATTCTTGAACTTGTTTTATTGAATTCTTATATCATTGTCATCATCCTCATGTTTATATTTTTTTGAAAGTCATCTCAGCCTTCAGTAGTGCATAGATGGACTTGGTATGATTATAACCGAGATTATTCGGTGTAATCATGACCGTAATGTTACAAATGATGTGATAAAAATCCTCATTGGGTAGTAGTGCATTGATGGACAGATTGTTGGCATGATCATGACCATTAATGAATACACAAATATTCTTGGCCCGTAGTGCATGAATAATTGTGGTCGTGATACTAAAGAATATCCTTGGCCAGAGTTGGGTGATTCGATGATGAAATATTTATTAAAGTCGAGTCTCACTATAAACAAAGATGATGAAAACCTTTTAAAACCTAAAAGATAGTAGACTTTATTTTCTACTTGACTCTTTTAATGGATCACAGATTCACACTGCAGCTAAAACCGGTTTGTCTATTGTATTTTATCGGTTTAACATTATCAAGACTATTGATAATTTATTCGCATTATCTTAGTCATAATATTTCTTCTCGGGCTAGTTGAGCTCACCCTTTCTTTCACCGTTTCTTCGTGAAATGATAATATAAATTTGGGACGAGTCGGGAAACGAGTGATGGTCTTGAAGATAGCATTAGTAGTCCTCACTATTCTGTAAAATAGTGTGATAATAATCAGAATGAGGACTTTAATATCTAGTTTGAGTTTGTATTTAAACTCACGCTTTATGTCGTATTGTATACTACAGTTATTATGTTAATAAGTTGTTTTAAATTACATACCATGTAAGTGTCGTTCGACCCAAGATGGGTGATGTATACCTAATTTTGGGGCGCCACAACTGGTATCGAGCTTAGGATATGATCCTGCTAAGATGTGAGAATAGTACTAGGAGGGAGAGACGGGAATACCTTCGCTAGTATGACCTACCTAAGTTTATGTGATATTTTATTGGTTGGTCAAGATAGGGATAATTTGTTACATGTCAATTAACCTTTTGTTTTGTGGCGATGTCTGAAAATGACATCCGAGAATGTTGAGAATAGCAATGGAGCGCAGCGATTGTTGTTGATTCACCACATATCAATAATCGTGATAATGTGCATCGAGGCGACAATCCTCATGCAAACAACAACAACACCGACCAAATGACGAATGATCAAATATTCAGAGGCTTTATGCAATTTATGCAATGAAGAAAGAGAGCGACTCCTCATCCAAAACGTAGGTGGAACACACGGAAAACTCTCAAGCGGTCACCGCTAAACAATTTAAGGAGCTGGGACACCGGAGTTTAAGGGAGAGCCAAAACCACTTCGCCAAGGAAGCATGGATAAAGCAGATTACCAAGATATTTGATGTCTTGGGATGCTCCAAGGAGCAAAGGTTCCCTTCTTGCGCCTTTATATTTTGCGCGGAGAGGCGGATTCTTCGGTGGGAATCGGTAAACGTACTCAACCAAATTTGTATCTCAAGATATCTTGGGAGAAGTTCCAGAGTCGCATTCAACGACAAATACTTTCTTGAAAGTATTCGCCACATGAAGGAGGTGGAGTTTATCAAGTTGGAACAAAACAATATGACCGTGTCGCAAATACGAGGCAAAATTTGCGGAGTTATCACGGTTTCGTCCCCACTTGGTGGATAATGAAGAGAGAATGGCGCGAATGTTTTTAAGAGGTTTGAAGTTTAGATACGTCAACATCTTATTTCTCATAAACCGTGTTTGTATTCGAGATGTTGTAAATAGGGCTCGATTAGTGGAGCGCGATAATGAGTCAACGCAACTAAAAGAGAGCGGTAAGCAAAATTATAATACCAAATGAGAATAGTCATCGAGGCGGTGACAACAAGCGTGGAGGAGGAATCAACAGAAGCCGATATGGTAACCACTTCGGTGGTAATCGTACCAAAACAATAAGAATGGACATTTCAAGAAAAGGAGATTCAACAATGATGGAAAGACGTCAAGACCAAAGACCCATTGTTAAGGAAGGAGAAAGACCACCTATCATACGCTTCAAATGCGGAGGAGAGGGACACATCACCCAAACCACGTCGTAATGCCATTCAAAGCATGTTATAATTGTGGAAGAGAAGGTCACTTAGCTCGATTTTGTCGCCATCAAGACAATTCACTAGGATGGAGGCACCAAAGGCCATCCCGAAAAATTCAAAATCCAGTAGTCAAGAGGAGAGCATTTGTTGTGACCTCCCAAAGAGCAAGGAATCCGAATGAGGTCATCACGGTAAGCTTATCATAAACTCTAATGAAGTCTATACTTTATTTGATACCGGGTTCTACCCATTCTTTTATTTCTCCTACTTGCGCCATCGATTAAATTTGACTCGGAGAAATTAGACTTTGACTTATCTCGTTGAAACTCCGTTGGGAGAAACCTTCATTACATCCACTGTTTATAAGTCTTGTTTGGTTCAAATCGGCACCCTCACATTACATTGTCGATCTTATTTCATTAAAATACTTGCATTTGACGTGATTCTAGGGATTGATTGGTTAACTACTTATCATGCAAAATTGATTGTTTTCGTAAGGTTGTTAGCTTTCATATTCCTAATCAACCTATTATGCGAATTCAAACGACCAAACCATTAAAATCAATCACGGTCATCTCAAGCCATAAAGCTATTCGTTTATTGAAAAAGCGGATGTCAAGCTTTCTTAGCTCATGTCACGATTTAAATAAAAATACGCCGCTTTTAAACGATATTCCTATTGTTAATAAATTTCATGACGTATTCTCAAGAACTTCTGGCCTACCCCGGGCGTGAAATTGAATTTTATATCGACCTTGAACCCTAGATAAAACCTATTTCCAAAGCCCCATATCGAATGGCTCTATTGAACTTCGTGAGTTAAAGACCCAACCGCAGGAATTGTTAGACATCGGCTTTATTCGTCCCTAGTACTTCTCCTTGGGGTGCTCTGTTCTATTCGTGAAGAAGAAAGATGGGAGTATGCGACTTTGTATTGATTATCGGGAGTTGAATCACGCCACCATCAAAAATAGGTATCCATTGCCACGTATTGATGACTGTTTGACCAACTGCAAGGAGCCAAATTCTTTTCAAAGATTGATCTTCGCTCCAGATATCACCAATTGAAGATTAGAACCACGACATTCCAAAGACGGCTTTAAACTCCTAAGATGCGGGCATTATGAATTCCTAGTCATGTCCTTTGGATTGACTAATGCTCCTACTGCCTTCATGGATATGATGAACCGAGTATTCAAGGAATATTTAGATCACTTTGTGGTCGTCTTTATTGATGACATCCTTATTTATTCCAAAAGCCGTGAAGATCATGAGCAACACTTGAGGTTGACACTCCAAAAGCTTCGTGAATATAAGCTTTATGCCAAGTTGAAGAAATGCGAGTTCTGGCTTGAAGAAGTAGCATTCCTTGGGCACGTGGTATCAAGTCATGGAATATCTATTGACCCAAAGAAAGATTGAAGCTATTCAAAGTCGGAACAACCTAAATCGATGGATCAAAATCGTAGCTTTCTCGGTTTAAGCTGGTTATTATCGGAGATTCGTGGAAGGATTTTCTTGAATCGCTATTCCATTTACTCAAATTGACTCGGAAAGATACAAAGTTCGGTTGGAGCGAAGAATGTGAGAAGAGTTTTAAGAACTCAAGAGGAGACTTATTTCAAAGACCTTACTCGACAATACCATCCGCCTTGAGGGATTTGTCATCTCATGATGCTTGAGCAAAGGGTTGGGATGTGTTCTCATGCAAAATGGAAAAGTAATAGCTTTATGCCTCATGCGACAAACTCAAAGAATATGAGAGGAATTATCCTACTCATGATCTAGAGTTAGCAAATTGTTGTTTCTTGCACTTAAAATTTGGAGGCATTACTTGTATGGGGAGAAAGTGGAGATCTTTACTGGATCATAAAAGCCTCAAATATTTCTTCACTCAAAAGGAACTCAACATGCTACAACGACGTTGGCTTGAATCACTTGAAAGATTATGATCATACCATCCAATACCATCCTCGAAAAAGCGAACGTGGTAGTGACGATTGAGTAGAAAATCATATGCAAGTCTGAAAAGCGATATTGTCAACGCAAAGGCCCATTTTGTGTGACTTGCAAAGGATGGAGATAGAATTAAAGACTCCAGGGACGCATGTGATGATAGCGAGTATACGAGTAGAATCGACTTTAATTGATAAAGTTAAAGCTGCTCAAGCTACAGACCTGGAGCTGATGCGTATGAGGAAGAAAGTGCAAGAAGGTGCTATCTTAGGAAGCAAGAATCGATGAAGAAGGAATACTTGAGTCAACTCCGCACTTTGTGTTCCTAACGACCACGATTTAAAGTATAATATCATGATGGAGGCACACAACACACCATTTGCAATCCATCTCGGGAGTACCAAATGTATCATGATATTCGCTATACATTTTGGTGGAGCAATATGAAGAGAGAGATAGCGCTGTTTATCTCAAGGTGTCTAACTTGTCAACGAGTTAAAGCGGAGCATCAAGTACCAAAAGGTCCATTACAACCACTTGAAATTCCGTAATGGAAGTGGGAGCACATTACCATGGATTTCGCACTGGGCCTTCCTAAGGTTTCTCAAGGCATTGATGCGATTTGGGTCATTGTTGATAGGTTGACCAAGTCTCGCTCATTTCTTCTGCCGATCACGAGAAACTTATACACTTGAACGCCTTGCTCGTCAGATGTACATAAACGAGATTGTAAGATCGCATGGTATGCTGCCAGATCCATAGTTTCCGATCGAGACCCAAGATTCACTTCACGATTTTGGGTTAGTTTGCAAAAAGCTATGGGCACAGACTTACGATTTAGCTTTCGGCATATCATCCTCGGGACGGACGGACAATCCGAGAGGACTATTCAAACTCTTGAAGATCTATTAAGACTCGTGTCCTTGATTTCAAGGGAGTTGGGACAAGTTCTTACCATTGGTGGAGTTTTCCTACAACAACAGCTTATCAAGCAAGTATTGGCATGGCTCCATTCAAGGCGTTGTATGGAAGAAAGTGTCGTTCTCCAAAGATGTCTTTGGGATGAGGTGGGTGAAGCAACGTTGTTGGGACCGGAGTTGAAATACGTATGACTACGGAAAATATTCAAACGATCCGACAACGATAAAAAACCTCACAAAATCGATAAAAGAGTTATCTTGATCTTCATCGAAAGGACGTGGAATTCGATATAGGAGATCATGTGTTGTTAAGAGTTGCTCCATGGAAAGGAGTTACAAGATTTGGAAAGAGAGGAAAACTTAACCTCGATTCATCGGTCCATTTTAATCCTCGATCGAGTAGGAATCGCGGGCCTATAGACTCGCTTTTTTACCGCCAAATATGTCTCGTGTTCATAACGTTTTCACATATCTATGTTACGTAAATATGTGAAAGACCCGAACCATATTATTGAGTTAGAACCCACGAAATAGCGGAAGATTTAACGTATGAAGAGGTTCTGTTCAAATTTTGGATAAGAAGGAACATATTCTACGCTCCAAGGTTATACCTCAAGTCAAAGTTTTGTGGAGGAACCACGATGTTGAGGAAATGACTTGGGAGTTAGAATCAAAATGAAATCAAGGTATCCTTACCTCTTCGACATACCGTAATGTACCACTAATTTCGAGGGCTAAATTTCATAAGAAGGGAGGTTGTAAGACCCACTTTTTATAAATAAAGATGAATTTTTCTATAAATATTATTTTTGAATATTATGGAATAAATTTGATATAATGTTATAGTTGTGGGTAATATTTATAAATTTTGCAAAGTATGCAAGTTGTTATAAAATATTCGTTTGGTCGGGGAATATTCTTTTTGTTAGGGAATATTCGTACAATGGCTCAATCATTGGTGGACCCCATACTGTAAATTATTGTTTGATTGAGAAAATGACAAAAATATTTTATAAAAATAACTATGGAGGTGTTACCGTTAAAAGCGTTGAACTACCCTAGGTAAAAGTATACGATGTACGCTGTAGTCAGTTGCATAGCATACTACCCAGATTGATTATTGATGCTTACGTGAGAAGTCACTCACCTATGCTCAATTATTACTACGATAATTCTTTGCATCATATCTCTTATATTATTGATTCAATTATTGTCACAAGATCATCCTCAGATAATATGTTATAGTATTAAATCAATAATTGAGACGACAAGTTATAAATGATTAATAATTGTTGAAAGATTAAATATGTGTTGATGAAAAAAAATGATTTGTGGTAAGTTTGATTATTTTATGGGGGGCTCATATGTCATCATCTAAGAGTCTCTTCAATCATAGTATTTACCTTCGTCGATAATAGTAATTACCTTCACAATAGTAATTACCCTTGTGAATAGTATTTACCTTCGCCAATAGTAATTACCTTCGCGTCAATAGTAATTACCCTTGTGAATAGTATTTACCTTCGTCAATAGTAATTACCTTCGCCACAATAATTACCCTTGTGAATAGTATTTACCTTCGTCAATAGTATTTACCTTCCGTTAATAGTAATTACCTTTACCGACGTCGTCCGAACCACTTGTCGCTTCACATTACAGCGCCGAACCACTTGTCGCTTCACATTACAAAGCGCCAAACCATTCGTCAAGCCACTTTCCTTTTCACACGGCGAGGTGCTAAGCTAGAAATCTTCTATAAATAGAGGCCTAGGGCTTCATTATTTTCACGAATTCATTCAAGCTATAAAGAGAGAAAGTATAGAGAGAATAAGAGAAAGAAGAAGAGTATTTTGTTACTACACTGCTTTGCGCAGATTCAATCTCCTACCAAATGTAAGGGGTGTTATTCTTTCTTATTCATGAAGAGAACTGTTGTTATTCCATTGCTTATTATCTCTGCTTGGAATAACTTTGTATAAGTGGTTTACCCTATACTTGGTGACATTCTTCTATTATTCATTGGAACATCCTGTCTGCAGTGTTTTACACCGACCGGGTTCCGCTCTTTATTATTATTCTCATTGGAACATCCTCGTCATCATGCATGTGTTTTACACCCGGACTGGTTCCGTTAAAATTTTATTATTCTATTGGAACATCCTGCTCATGTGTTTTACACCGACTGGTTCCGCCTTTATTATTCTGTTGAATATCCTATCTCGTGTTTTACACCGGATCCGGTTCCATCTTTATTATTCTGGTGGAACATCCTCGCTTGGTGTGAATTTCACCGACTCGTTCCGTTATTTATTATTCATTGAATAACTCATGCATGCGGTCTATCGCATGCATGGTGATTTCTTTTGTTATTCCATTCTTTATTATACCCAATTGTTAAAACTTTGACTTCTATACTCCATGAAATTAGTAGAATATCCTTGATATTTGCGTTTCATCCAAAGATCTTTTCATGGAAATATTCTTCCGATCATTCTTGAATTTTACTCTACAAAACAAAGATCATGTTGACAATTTGACGTTAATAATTCCTGGATAAAATAATTCTTGAACTTGTTTTATTGAATTCTTATATCATTGTCATCATCCTCATGTTTATATTTTTTTGAAAGTCATCGTATTCAGTAGTGCATAGATGGACTTGGTATGATTATGACCAGAGATTATTCGTGATTGTAATCATGACCGTAATGTTACAAATGATGTGATAAAAATCCTCGATTAGTAGTAGTGCATTGATGGATGATTGTTGGCATGATCATGACCATTAATGAATACACAAATATTCTTGGCCCGTAGTGCATGAATAATTGTGGTCGTGATACTAAAGAATATCCTCGGCAGAAAAGTGCGGGTGATTCGATGATGTGAAATATTTATTAAAGTTTGAGTCTCAACTATAAACAAATGATGAAAAACCTTTTAAAACCTAAAAGATAGTAGACTTTATTTTCTACTTGACTCTTTTAATGGATTATGTATTCACCGCAGCTTAAACCGGTTGTCTATTGTATTTTATCGCTTTAACATTATCAAGACTATTGATAATTTATTCGCATTATCTTAGTCATAATATTTCTTCTTGGGCTAGTTGAGCTCACCCTTTCTTTCACCGTTTCTCTTGAAATGATAATATAGCCGGGACGAGTCGAGGAAACGAGTGATGGTCCTCAAGATAGCATTAGTAGTCCTCACTATTCTCAGAAATAGTGTGATAATAACTCGTAATGAGGACTTTTTATTTGAGTTTGTATAATATCTAGTAGACGATATTTGTATTTAAACTTCACGCTTTATGTCGATTGTACACGCATGCGTTATGTTAATAAGTTGTTTTTAAATTCTGTACCATGTAAGTGTCGACCCAAGATGGGTGATGTATACCTAATTTTGGGGGCGTCACATTTTATATTAAATGATAAGCTTCTTTAAAGCAGATAGAACTTTTGTTTAGATCCACTTATGCTTCTAATTAAGCAAGTATATAATATTAAAACACTTTATAAAAAAATTAACAATTCTATAAAATAAAGAGTGTTTTTCTATGGATAATATAGAATTGTTTCTTATTTAGTTTTTACCAAGTATCAATGTTTATCAAATATAATCTCAGTTAAGCACAAACTGATATAACAAATATTACTTGTTTAACTCAAATAATATATAAGAATATTTTATCTATTATGTGAACTTTTATAAATAGTGTCACTTAGTACTATAAGGAATCGTACGGTCGGATTCCTCTCCATAGAGGTTTATCTCCGTAGCCTTGCGGCGCCCAAGTATGACAGAATTTATAATTTTCACAATTGATATTTATATAAATATTTTCAATTGATCACTATGATTCTCAAATTCGGTTCGGATGACTACTCTTTTTGGAGCAGTATCTCAGTGTTGTTTTAAGCTATCAAGTGTCGATCTATTTTACGATATTTATATAAATAATATCAATAAAAGGTTATCAAGACTATAAGAAATCGTGATTTGCGGATTCCTCTCCGTAGAGGTTTATCTCTCAGAGCCTTCATGCGCCCAAGTGTCCTTTTATTTGATAATAGATGAAATATGAATATATAGAATTGTTTAGAACAATATGTATTTGTATATCTATAGATAAATACAAGTAAGAAATAATTTAATAGAAATCAAACTTATCTCAATACTTGGACCAATTTTTCTCTTCAAAAATTCAGAACTTTTGTAAAAAGAGATATAAAGCTTAGAGAGAATGTAGGCAAGGAGAGTATGATTTTCTTTTCACTATTTATAGAATTTTTGAAGTTGGGGCAAAATTATAATTTTGAAAATTGATTTTTTGAATGCATGGTTTTGATCTAATATTTTTGAATTGAACGGTCCAGATTAAAGTATTCTTTTACACGAAAGAAGAACAAAAATCGCCTGGGCGCCAACTCATGAATTTAGCATTTATTGTTTTGACCATGTGTGTTTAATCCAAATGCCAGCAAGCCTTACGCGATTTTTAGTCCCAAAAAGGAAGTCACTTGCATATACGGTTTTAACAAAAAGTGGCAGTACATGCATGCATTAAATTTTTACATATGTACTTAGTATATATATATATATATATATATATATATATATAGAGAGAGAGAGAGAGAGTGTGTAAAGTTCAGATGACCGCCTGGGGTTTGGGCGCTTTCCCACTTAACCACCTGTAGTCAGTAAAGCTACAATTAAACTCCCGACTTTTTGAGTTGAAGTGAAAACGTCACTTTTTTCATCCAACTTAACCGTGCGTATATGTCAAACACCAAAAGCGCGTGAGAAGGGACTATAACGGTCAAAAAAGGCTGGTAAATGTCCGAAATACCCCCATCTTGATTACAGGTGGTTTTGTGGGAAAGACCCAAACCCCAGGTGGTTTCTTTCAATCATGTCAATCAATTAATGAATATATACAAATCCAACTTGCTTCCAAGTTGAAAGTATTCAACATAACATCATGGTCAAATAAAAAAAATATTATTAAGATTTTCAACAAATCAAAAAATATTTCAAAGCAATACTAGTACAGGTGGAGAGGTACTCCTGCAGATCCCTTCTTCACTTGTCCAAATTAAGTTGAAGGCTGCTCATTTATATCGAATTTACTGTGTTAACGTTTACATTTACATTTTACATCTAATTTACAAAGAATATACTAGTTTACTGATATTCATGAATATGTTTGCTGATATTAGCACTACAGTAGAAGGCCAATAATGAAATTCACCCTTTGTCAAAAGATTTACTCAAACTTGACATTTATATCTTTAATTTTCACTTGGGTGGCTACAAATGATAATATCATAATCAAATATAGTAAGAGAATCCAAAAAGCCTTCTACGCCAAACTAAAGAGCGATGATTTCAGAAGGGAGTTCTTCATACCAACACTCAACTTGGTCAAAGAGACTGAAGCCCATATCCTGCAATAAAATTTAACACAAAAAGTCAGATTATAAAAATCTCATTAGATTTTTTTGGCATTGTCTTAAGCATATATATGTTTGCTTACTATTTAACATAGTATTCTCTTAAGGATTTTATTTTCCAATTAACAAGTTTAGTCTTAAAGTCTATTTGTGATCTTAAGAAAACCATAATACTAGTAAAGAAAAGCAAAATGTCAAAAATACTAAATCAAATCAAAACAAAAGTGATAAGCAAATGTAAAACTTCCAGAAATTCCTTATCACATGTGCATCTAATCAATCAAGTCACACTAAACATACTCGTTCTCCATACAAATCAATATCTTCCCAAATTGGGTCTCCTAAATATAGATTAAAAATCCATATTACATCACAACCAAATCAAAATCTAAGCTAAATTAAAATAGCCCAACAATGGACATTAGAACGTTTAAATAACCAAATACAAAATTTATGAAATGACTTTAGTGATGGATCTGACAGGAAGTATAGAATTCAGTACTTCAAATTCGAAATTTGCATATCTCACACTCATAGAAATAAAAACTGGATCTCTCTCCAAATTTGGCTTAACTAGACACGAACAAGATCTATAAATTATCACTTGCCTTAAACTCCTTGTACAGATCAACTCCTTACCCTCACCGAATCAAAGTGTGGAACAAAGAGATCGAACTGATGAGATGAAGGAGATCGCAGTGAGGGCTTGAGGAGGATCGAACTGAGGGCTTTCGATTCTAGGGCTTGAGGGGGATTGAACTGAGATTTCAAAGGCTTCAATTTTCTGAAGATGAAGTTGGAGAAGGAACTCTGGACTTCGAAGATTCGGTAATGGCTTCGATTTTCTATTTTGCAGCAATCGGTTTTTTGAAGATTTTAAAGCTCAATTTTCTATTTTGGAGGAACTCTCAGTCGAAACCCATAAGTAGCGAGGAGAGAGAACTGAAATGAAAAAACAAGAAAAGACACAGTCATCATAAAGATAAGAATCAAGATAATTATTATAATAAGCCCAAACCCATTAATAAAAAACAGGATAAAAGAACTAAAAATTTGATAAAAGTAAAATTGTAGCCACAATCAGGCAAAAGGGTCATGCAAAATAAAATGTAAGTTGTCTCGCTTAAATATTACTAGCGAGATATCAATATATACTAGAGTTAATGAGAATAGAAAATGAAGTTAGTAATAATGAAGACTCTAACATTTCATATTCCTCCGATACTAACAAAGTGAAAATAATTCAAGCAAAGAAGTACCTAAGCGAAGTCACCATCTCGTGCTAATAATTGCAATAAAAATTGTTGCACTAAAAGATTAATGTAATTAACAAGGACGATGAAGAGAGTTCTTTGTTAATTGACTTAATTAGTAAAATCACCGATCCTAAGTTAAAAGCCCAATACACAAAAAACAAAGCTTAAAGGATTTATTAACTAAAGATAATAGAAAAACGATAAGTTTATTAAAGCTAAAGAGAAACCAATTTTAGTCTTAATAAAACTTTGGAAAGATTTAAATCTCCGTTAAAGAAGTCATTTCCGTAATTAAATCAGAAGTTAATAAATTAAAGAAAGAAATTGTTCATTTAAAATAAAGTCTCTATTCTAAGAAAAGATTTAGATAAAAGGCCCGATCTTCGATCAATGATTCCTCATCCAAAGATGAAAATCACGATGAACCGTAATCATCTCGGTACTAAAGATATTTCATTTATTTATTCAAGGTCTTCCACTTAAAAGAATTAAAAACATCACCATTCGAAAATGGTATGTTTCTATTAACCTAGTTGTGGATAAAAACTTTTCAATACAAACTTCATCGCCTTGGTCGATACAAAAAGTGCACTTAAATTGTATCCAAGAAGGTCTAATCCCAACTAAATATTACAAAAAACCAAAGAAAAAATTGAATTCAAATAATGGTAGTCAAATGGAAATAAAATATAAATTACCTAAAGTACATATTTGTCAAGATAATATGTGTTTCAAAACATCTTTTGTTTGATTCGCAATCTTACGCATAAAATTATTTCTGGGTTTACCATTTATATACTTATTATACCCATTTACGACTAGTAATGAAGGATTAACTCAGAAACATTTAGGAAAGAAAATAACATTTAAGTTTCTTATTAAACCGAAAAGAAAGAGATTTAAAATACATTCAAGAAGAATCCATTTCAAATCATTGAATTTAATAAATCAGAATTCACACATTTGAATTTCTTGAAAGAAGAAATCAAATATAAAAGAATTGAAGAACAACTTCAAAATGAAGAGATTCAGCTTAAAATTGAAGAATTAAAACCTACATGAAGAATAACCTTTGTTCTCGATTCCCCAATGCCTTTTGGCATAGAAAGAAACATATGGTTAGGCTTCCTTATGCTAAGGAATTCAAAGAACATTTAATTCCCACTAAGGCTAGACCTATTCGGATGAGTCATGAACAAATGGAGTTATGTAAAAATAAAATCAATGATCTCCTCAATAAAGGGTTAATTAAACCCAAAGAAATCCCTCGGTCCCGCTTCCTTTTTATGTCAACAATGAAGCGAAAAAAGAAAGAGGTGTACCTCGTTTAGTTATCAATTACAAACCATCAACAAGGTCTTAGAATGGATTAAAAACCCTTCCCAACAAAGACGACCTTATCAATAGGTTAAGTAATGCCACCATTTTCAAAGAATTAACCTTAAATCCGGTTTCGCAAATTGCCATTCATCTTGATGATCAAGATAAAACAAAGATTCACCACTTTTATAGAAATAAAAGGAAAGGAACTCGTTTACATTTACTTGGGTAAAGTAAGAAACATTTCACTTAGGTAAAAGTGAATTACTAAAGTAAAAGCAAAAGTAAAAGCAAGTTACTAAGGTAAAAGCAAAAGTAAAAGTACGAGATAAGCAACCGCTGATAAATAAAAGGTTAACTTTTGACTATTACAGATGCTTCGCTCGCCGATAACTTTTGACTCGACTCGCTTTAACTGTGGAAAAGAGCCTCTTTTCTTTGTTGAGCTACTTTCTACCGGAAAGTGGAATCATTTGAATCGTCACGTAAGGGAGTCTTTAGCTAATCAATAAAGAATCGTCACGGAGCAGTCTTCGCTAACTAAATAAGAATCGTCACGCCGGAGCAGTGTCCGTCAACAAGAATCGCTATACCAGTAGATGTCGTGCAAATGGGTCTCTGGCATCTCAAGGTTGATGGTGCCGTAGGATCGTATGACCATCATCTTCTCGCAAATTGGCTAACTCGAGTCATTATGGGAAGAAGCCGAGGAATGCCTAGAGGCTTCTTCGTAAACTCATCAATTCTTTTATCGAGGGCTTGAGCAATAAGTTTTAACTCACTACCGAGCAATCTTTGAAATCGAATGCTACGAATGTGGAGGATCCTCAGAGGACTGGTTTTGACTTAGATTCTTTTGAAATCTTTTTCTCGACTTGAGGAAGAGGGTTCTAAAGGAATGGCTTTAGAATCCTTAGCCCGAATGATCGGGAATCGATCGAACCTGAATAGGGCAACAGAAATTCTTGTTGAACCCGACCAATGATTCTCATAACGCTTTAACTTATCCCACCACTTGATGTAGAAAAATGGGAAAGTCGAGGGAGTGGATCGTAGATAACCGCCAATTACTAGCAACAGAGGGTGGAGAAATACCGTATTGCCATTTGAGGATCCAGGAACTTTGTATTTACTAATGAAGAGGAGAGTGAGAGGAATGTTCTCATTCTTTGAATCTGTTTACTATTATTAGCAAAATGGGTAACTTGGACCTTAAGGGGTTCGGAAGGAGGTCATAGGTAGAACCATGCCTATACCACCGTGAGGACGAACCAATAAGGATTGACTTTTTAATTTATGATCGAACCGAATAAACCAGAATGACTATGGGACTCTGCTCGATGAAGGAGAACCTTATACCAAATCCAATATAATCATAAAAGCAAAAGGATTACTATGACTAGAGAGATCCATTAGATCGGAGGATTTTACCCCAATCGGAAATCTGAAGGAATTGTTTAATATACAAAGAATGATAAAGAACTTTTGATTTATCATTGTTTGCATAAATTGGTTTGATATTTACTGACTCAGTTTAAAGGAGAATGTCCTTATAATAAACAAGAGACTTATAAGGAGCGGCTGGAGGAAAATGCCAACCAGGAGGGAAAAATCAAGCAAAGAAGCTTAATCGGATCATTTTTTGGCTTCATGTAAGGTTCAATATGAAACAAATAACTTTCCCATTTGAGCACATGCTAAGAAGAGGAGTGACTGGGAGCTGAAGATGAGGTCTTTGTTGGGTTACTGAATGGGTCAATGGGTTCAGGTTTATTAACTAAGGCTGAACTGTAAGGCTTGGGGATTGTCCCAAGAACAGAAAATTTGTTTGACTGATAGACAGGGGTAACTGAGTGAGGGACTAAGGTACCTCTGGTTGATTACTTGGGCCACTAGGGCGACCCGGACCTCGAGAGGAGGATGAACCTCTCGAGACTCATGAATCAGATAAGACCTATATGAATAAATTCTCCGTAAGAAAATCAGAATAGAATTATTTTTGCCTTTAATGTATTCAATATCAAAATCAAAATGCTTAATAAAGCTTGCCATCTAGCTGAAAAGAATGCTTAGAGGCTAAATTTTCAACATCTTTTACTAAATGTACTTGGGTCGACTTATAAATAACGCGTAACCGTAAATTTCGATTTAATAAGTCATTTTGAAATTTATTAATACATAATACCAATGAAAGAATTTCTTTTTAATAGTACTATATTTTGATTGTGTACTATTCCATGCTACTTAATGAAACCGAACAATTTGTTCGGGGAATCGATGTTAACTTTTGTTTAAGAATGCCTCCGAATCCAATATCCGAGGCGCTTGGCCTCAACAATTTTGAAAGTCAATCATTAGAAATGCCAAGGCGAGGCAATGTCTTGACATATTTTTTAACTTGTTGGATCGCATATGAATGTCACCAAGGTGGAGGATTATTTAGCAAACGCTGAAAAAGAGGTTTGCAAATCTTCCCGAGATTCTTGTAGAACTTGCCTATATAATTCAAATGAGCCAAGAAATCTCTCGCATTGGGTTTTATTGGTTATCTTATCCGGGAACTTGTCGTGAATTGAATAGCTCGCTCAATAGGTCAACTTGTCCATCAAGATATTAAGACCAAGAAACCTTATTCGGACTCGAAACAAAGTCAAGATTTGGAAGGAGAAAGAACAAGACCATTTACTTTAATAGTAGTGAAGAACGATTTTAAATGTTTTTCGTGTTCTTCAATAGTCTTGAGTAAACGAGAATGTCGTCGATATAAACAACGATAAAATGGTCGAAAGGGTTTAATATGTCATCGAGGATATTTTGAAATTCACTGGAGCATTTTTTAGGCCAAATGCCCGAACATTCCATTCATAATGTCCAAACGAGTGGTGAATGTCTTTGTATCTTCGATCATCGTGGATGAATAGCAATTTGCCGTAAACCCGGATTTAAGGTCGAATTTATCGAAAATGGTGGCATTACTTAACCTATTGATACGGTCGCCTTTGTTGGGAAGGGGTACCTAATCCATTCTAAGACCTTGTTCAATGGTTTGTAATTGATAACTAAACGAGGTACACCTCTTTCTTTTTCTCGCTTCATTGTCGACATAAAAGGCGAGAAAGCACCAAGGGGATTTCTTCGGGTTTAATTAACCCTTTATTGAGGAGATCATTGATTTCATTTTTACATAACTCCATTTGTTCATGACTCATCTGAATAGGTCTAGCCTTAGTGGGAATTAAATGTTCTTTGAATTCCTTAGCATAAGGAAGCCTAACCATATGTTTCTTTCTATGCCAAAAGGCATTGGGGGAATCAGAACAAAGGTTATTCTTCATGTAGGTTTTTAATTCTTCAATTTTTAACCGAATCTCTTCATTTTGAAGTTGTTCTTCAATTCTTTTATATTTGATTTCTTCTTTCAAGAAACTCAAATGTGTAGATTTACAGTTTATTAAATTCAATGATTTGGAAATGGATTATTCTTGAATGTATTTTAAATCTCTTTCTTTCGGTTTAATAAGAAACTTAAATGTTATTTTCTTTCCTAAATGTTTACAGGTTAATCCTTCATTACTAGTCGTAAATGGGTATAATAAGTATATAAATGGTAAACCCAAAATAATTTTGTTTGTAAGATTGCGAATCAAAACAAAAGATGTTTTGAAACACATGTTATCTTGACAAATATGTACTTTAGGTAATTTATATTTTATTTCCATTTGACTACCATTAATTTATTCAATTTTCACCGGTTTTTTGTAATATTTAGTTGGGATTAGACGTTCTTGGATACAATTTAAGTCTGCACCTGTATCGACCAAGGTAGTAAGCTGTATTGAAAAGTTTTTATCCACAACTAGGTTAATAGAAACATACCATTTCTGAATGGTGATGTTTTTAATTCTTTTAAGTGAAAGACCTTGAATAAATAAGTCTGAAATATCTTTAGTACCAGATGATTCTGGTTCATCGTGATTTTCATCACTGGATGAGGAATCATTGATCTGAAGATCAGGCCTTTTATCTAAATCTTTTCTTAGAATAGAGACTTCTATTTTTAAATTAGCAATTTCTTTCTTTAATTTATTAACTTCCCCGATTTAATTTCGAAGACCGACTTTAATCGGAGATTTAAATCTTTCCAAAGTTTTATTAAGACTAAAATTGGTTTCTCTTTAGCTTTAATAAACTTATCGCTTTCTATTATCTTTAGTTAATAAATCCTTTAACTGCTTTTGTGTATTGGGCTTTTAACTTAGGATCGCTTATTTTACTAATTAAGTCAATTAACAAAGAACTCTCTTCATCGCCCTTGTTAATTACATTAATCTTTTAGTGAAACAATTTTTATTGCAATTATTAGCATACGATGGTGACTTCGCTTGCTACTCGCTTGAATTATTTTCACCGTTAGTATCGAGAGAATATGAAATGTTAGAGTCTTCATTATTACTAACTTCATTTTCTATTCTCATTAACTCTAGTATATATTCAAGATCTTCGCTAGTAATATTTAACTGAGACAACTTCTGTTTTATTTTGCATTCACTTTTATAATGACCTTTTTGCCCACAATTGTGGCACACAATTTTACTTTTATCAAATTTTTTAGTTCTTTTATCCTGCTTTTTTATTAATGGGTTTGGGCTTATTATAATAATTATCTTGATTCTTATCTTTATGATGACCGTGTCTTTTCTTGTGGACGCCTATGACTTCCGTGAGAGTCAATATGTTTATGCCTGTGTTTTCGCCTGTAAGGAGCCACAGAGAGGGTAAACCATATTGCTCGCAAATGTTCCGAGCTCATATTTAGCTTTCTTCTTGTCTTTACTAGCTTGTTTGGCTAACTTAAAATCAATGCACATTTTAATCCTATTTTTGAATATAACTCGATTATGTCACCATAAGTGAGATTATCATAATCAATATATCCTAAATTTTTACAAAGTTCTTCACGAACTTTATGAGCAAATAAGGACTAGTAAACCATTAACAAATTTTTCTTTCCGTAAAGGTTTATTATCGCTATTTCTCATCATAACTCTAGAAGTAAAAACATCTTTGTACCATCTAAAGTCACTTAGAGTGGGACAAGTGAGATTACTTAGTCGATCGTGGATTCTTTCAAAGATGTTATCGGGGTTCCTACGTAAGTGTTTTATTATAGTATAAATCAAAGTATTTACTCCATCAAAAATTTCCTATTCCTATAGTTTCATTAAAATCTCGGTCAGCTTTCAAAGATCTAATCAAACAAAGATGGATTATAGATAATCTAGAATCTTCAAGAGATGTTTTTCCCACCAAGATACGAGAATACCAGAAATCCACTAGCTAATAATTCAACAATATCTCGTTGAGTTAGAGTGTTGAATTTAGTTAGATAGTCGTTTGCCACCATGGACATATGATTTAACTTATTGAGGATTTCTTGTTCGCTAAATCCGGCCAATATTCCATTCATAAATTTTATTAGACGTAAAATGAAAAATTGTTTATCTAGATTTCTCTCTTCAAATTGTAGATCCGGAGGAGTTGGTCTAGAATACCAATTTCGGTCATACTAGTATTATGGATTCGTTAACTTATTTAACTGTTCATGAATATCTTGTCTTGATGACGTAGCTGATTGACTATCAGACTGACTACTGCTTTCATTATCAGAGTTAATCTGATCGATAATAGCAATAGTACCGCTTGTTTCCGGTTCAGTCTTTGTTTTTAATTTTTTAAATAACTGATCAATGGCTACTGTAAGATCAACGTCTTTATTAGGTAAACCTAATTTTTCTCTATTTTCTGGTAGTTTTAATAGTGGTTGAACAATTTTTGACTCTGGTTTTTTAATTATATTTTCTTCAAATTTTTCTTCAATCTCGCCTAACTGCTTTCCTCCTACAATTGCTAAGTATTGGTTACTAAAATTTAACCGTTTCTATGATTTTTTATCATCATTAATTCCATTGAGATTTTAAATGGACCGCCAAGTATCAAGTATTTTTTATCAAATTAAGATGATTCTAAGGGTGGGTGACTAGACGAGACCTTAGACTTGTCTTCTTTAACCCATTGAGTTTTAGTTATAACATCAGCATTTATATTGATATCGCTTTCATACCAATCGTAGAATGTAATATTAATTTTTTCACTACCAATAAATTTCTTCCATTTATTGACAATTTTATCTCTTTCTTTCTCAGTTGGGTGATTTTTTCTAAATTGATGTCTTTTATTTTTATTAGATTTGGAGTTAAAATCATTCACAAGATTAATCCAATCTAACACAAATTCTTTCTTAATGACTCTTAATTGATTATTAATTGGAACATCAAAATCAGACTGAGTAGGAAGCTCGAAGAGCCTGAGAAGAAGAGCTTTCTTCTACCGGGTAATTCTGAGGGTGACAAGAATAACAAGGATGACTTGCTTGACCTTGATTTAAAATTCCTTTTAACTTAATGTCTCTTATGTAAGGGTTACTAAGGACTTCGTAATCTCTTCTAGGCGCATTTATGAAGGAGTCAAGAACTAGAATAGTCCTCTATAATAATCGGGTCTTCTAGAACGCTCAAAGCTAACTTTGACAGCCCATCGAAAAATTGCCTTTATGTTTTCAATGTTCACAACGTTGTTCACTACAGTCACCGTGGTATTTCACTTGGTAAAATCCATCGACCGGGTAATGTAATATCTTTCTATAGAATTGTTCTAGGGATCCTCGGATATTAGCATCACCGGGTTGAACTTTGAATTAATACAAGCAGATCTTTAGGGTTTTTATTAAGAGCATGGACATTCAAATTAGTCTTCATGGTCTTATAATAAATTCTATAGATTAGAGCAATTGTTGAGAACCTTCAATCATTTGTGTAATTTCTCCTCATTGCTTTTAATATTCAATGTTAAAGCTTTTAATAGGTGTTGATCACTTAGACTAAGTGTGAAGTCGAAAGCAATTAAAATGGATAGGACCATTGTGCGATCGGCTTCCATAGCACCTATTATGCTTGGATAATAATTCAAAATTTAGCATCTCCGAGATGTAGGTAGATACTTGAATTAATTCCTTTAATATTCAATGGTTTAACTGCTACTTGAACTAGACCTATGTGGAGGAAATTATAACCCTTTTTTCTATGTTTTTTAATAACATCTGGGGAAAGAAGGCTACAATTTTCATACTCTTTGTTAATAGCATAGACTTTTTCAACCTGCTTTTAACATTATAACTGCTTTTTAAGTTATCTAAAAATGTTGACTGATAAATTTCTTTGGGAGAAATTCTGGGTATATTCCAGTTATGTAAAACTTGACTGATATTTTCATAACTGTTTTCTTCCTGATTAACTATGTCTGGTAAAGGTTGCAAGGTTGACCTATGACTAGCTGAGGAGTTAGATCTAAATAACCTACTCATTATTACTGGGTTCAAAATTATTCACTCTTTATCTTCCATTCGCACCCTCTTTACCGGTAGACTCATACCTATTCTTCTTAAACCCCTCACCGCTTCACACAAGAGACTTACTCTAGGTCGACAATGTAACAAGTGTGTTCTACAGTAAGTTAGGTGACTTCTGATAAAGGATGAAATGATTTTTGAAAACAGTTTTAATGAAGCAAATCAGAAGATCTTACTGGTCGCTAGAACAGAGAACAACAACATGGCTCTGATACCATTTAGGGCGGAAAGAGAACAGAGAGACATATATATATATATATATATATATATATATATATATATGGTAATTAAGTCTTTAGCCAATTTAAGTAACAGAGTTAAGACGGAAAGCATTTATTCACTTCAACTCAAAAATTCAAGAGTTGAAGTAACAGGTGGTTAATTGGGAAAGACCCCAAACCTCAGGTGGTGATCTCAACTTTACCCATATATATATATATATATATATATATATATATATATATATATATATATATATATATAGTTAGAATATATATAATTTAGTAATACATGTTTTAGTATGCATTCATAAAATATTTTTACCCAACTTTGATTTAGAAAAGAAATAGGTTTCCTTGCATTGAATAATATATGAATTAATTTATTTTAACACTTGACATATAATTTATCAAGGTCAATAAAATTAATTCAAGTAAAAACAAAAAAATAATAAAGTAAATAAATAATTACATTTTATTTAAAAAACATAATTATTATCATCAAAATATAAAATAAAATTATACCTATCGTGGATATAACAAGTTTCATAAAAGATCTTATTTTAAATTTTTGAAAATAATTTTGAATTGATATAAAATAATAAAATATTATTTTATATAATTGTAACTATTATAAATTATCCGTTATTTTATTACTAGTAAAACTTATAATTATAAACTCAGTACTCTTGTATTTTTCACATAAAGAATCATGTTTGTAATATTTTTCTATAAAAATCATATTTTTATTAATAATAGTATATAATGACAAAATATTTTCAAATTTATCATCATAATTTTATTATTGTGTCACTATTACTTATTTAATTAAAAATTAATTTGAGTGTAAAACATGTAACTAAAAAAATTACATACCTAATATTTATAAGTTTTCTTTTAGTTCTAAAAAACATTTTTTTTTGTAAAATTAAAGGATATAGTTTATTAAATTTAAATTTAATCATTCAAATGGTCGAAACGAAAATAAGATAGGAATAAAAAACTTTTATATCCACAATTCAATATAACAATCACAACATGATATATAAATATTGTGTGTTTACATAGCACTTAAAAAAATAAATTAGTAACAGGACAGGCGTATATAGGCCTGGTAAAATATGGTTATGGGTTGGTTTTGCTTTTCAAAGTATGGTTACGGTTCCATTTAAGAACTAAAACCATATTAACCATTTTTACTATGGGTTGTGTGGGTTGGAACTATATGGTTATGGTTCAAAACAATATTAACCATATTAATCATTTTAAGATGTTTTGACTCTTAAACAGAACTTTTGAAAAATGAAATTGTGACCGTCATAATTAAATTAATTAAGTAATAATATGATGTGACGCCCCCAAAATAGGTATACATCACCCATTTTGAGTCGCCAAATACATGGTACAGAAATAACTACAACTTTATTAATACAATTGTCGTGCAAAATACGACAACACATAAACTGTGAGTTTAAAAACAAATATTGTCTTCCAGACAATATCCACACTCAAATAAGTCCTCATTACAATTATTGATATACTATTTTACAAAATAGTGAGGACTACAAAAATAACTTTCTAGAACCTTCATTCCATACCCCGACTAGTACTCGCTACATTCTCGCCTCCTGAGAAGAGAAATGGAACAAAAAGGAAAAGGGTGAGCTCAACTAGCCCAGTAAAGAATATTATGACTAAGATAATATAGAACAAATTATCGTTAGTCTTCAACAGGAAAAAAATTTGATAGAATATAATAGACAACAAATTTCATATCAATATTCGCAGCGAAAATAACAATTCATTAGAAGAGTTACGTAGAGAATGAAATCTACTATCTTCTATGATTTTAAAAGTCCATCATCAATATTTTATCCTTGTAACATCAATCATTTATTATCATGAATTAAATAGTCATCTTTGCACTACAGGCCAAAGATATTCATCAGTTGGTCATGTTCATCTCAAAACCTATACATCTTTGCACTACGGGCCAAAGATATTCATAAGAAAATCATCCATCTTTGCATTGCAGGCCAAAGATACTCAGTAATATCATAATTTAGGACTGAGGATGATGAAAAATATTTTAAAGAAACGAATCCGGTGAAACAAAAGAAAAAATTTTAAGGATTCGTACTTCAAACAATCCAAGTTCAAAAATACTTCATAAATAACCATAGTGAAGTAAAATTCAAGAATGAAGACTGTAACGACCCCAAAATCCATACAATTTAATTCTCGACTTCGGTCGTTAATAATACATTCAACCTCTAATTTTACATCCTTAAATGATAATACAACCATTGAAATTTGCGGAATAATTAAAATTTTCTATTACAAACTATCCTCGTTCCCAAAACCTTCTATCTTTACATCTAAATATTTCAGAATCATTTTAATACTACAATAGTTTACATCGCAAAACGATATTACAATTCAACATTAATACATTATTCGGAACCTTAAACATGGTTTAAATAATAATAACACAACCAAAGTGTATAAATCTTCAAGTATCACATCTGATTCATGTCTTTCAAGTAACACATAACTTTACCTTGAATCTTGAACCTGCAAAAGTGGTTATTTGCAAGGTTGAGCTCGACAGCTCAGCAAAATCTAACAGTTTTCATGCATCACATATCACATATTAACATGCTCAAGATATAACATACATGTTACAGTTCATATAACAAGTATAAATATTGAGTCCTTACTCAATCATCATGCTTTAATCAATCAAAATAGTCATAAATCGACTTTAACATTTCATACTTTCAACATATATATAACACATCATGCTTTTTACAATAAATACTTAAAACAGTTAATCATCAAGTTCACATAGCAAATAGGAACTGAAAGACTTGCCTGATCCGTAGTTTATGAACTACGACTTAACTGCTTAACACTTATCTGCACTTCGTGTATTCCTACACAGTTATATAATCATGGATTCACATCCATTAGTAATATATTTGAAAGTAGTATGCACACAAGCCAATCATGTTTGATGATAAAGCATATACTTTGTAACAATCTTATTCATTTATTAATAAAAAGTATTAATTTATTAAAGGCTTTTAATTATCTACATGATGTTGTTTTATAATATGTGATAAACCCATAGTTTTAAGCAATGCTTTTAGAATAATGATGATGATCATTCTAATGAGATCTAAATTCTTTGAAAGCTTAAAACTAAAATAGTTCCCAATCGTTGGATTACTAAATTGGGGATTAGTGAATCCGGATAGATTGGTACATACGTTGATTGCTCATTGGATGAGGATGATTGATCTCATGATCATTTGTGTGGAGACACTAAAGCAAGTATGTAGGTGCTTATTGGAGAATAAGTTCACTGAACGTGGCTCGCTAAGAATACCTAATGGAGTTTTACTTGCCTGTCAATAGGAATTCCTGTAGTGATAGTAGTACAAGTGATCCTTGGACTTGAGATCATCATAGTATCTTGTGTATAATGAGTTATACTTTGACTTATTCCTTAAGACCCTTAGGATATATCAAAGGGTATGCTTGGGTATAATAAGTTGTACATGGAGATAATGTATGATCAATAAAGAATCTACTATTTCTATTAAAAGAAGAGAAATGTCCTATGTGATTTGATAAATGACAATCCAGTAGTCCTTGGCCAAGGCAGAATGAAATTAGAAAGGAGATTCTAATTTGCATTATTTGGAGTTGTGCATTTAAGAGTCGAAATACATATAATTAAATAAAATAAGACTTGATAAGAATTCCATGCCTTATATTTAATTGGGACATCAGATGGTGGAATGATTGAATTGTATTTGCAGAACTATTTACTCAAAGGTTCTTTTATGATTAATGTTGAAATCTATATTATCCGGAAAGTCGCTGATCGCTAGGGGAGGCTTATCCTTATCAGAGAATAAATATTATTTATTTAAATAAATTAATTGTTTAATTTATTTATTTAAATAAGATTAGAATTGTTCTAATTGATTTATTCACAACCGGCTTAATATGGAGAACCTAAAGGGTCACACCATAAAAGGAAGAATAATTATTTAAGAAGTTAATGGCATAATCGTAATAATATAAAGATGTATATTTAATTTAATCTATGGTGATAGAATAAATTAAATAGCTTAATATTTATTATTTAATATTTTAGAAATATTAAATATAAATTAATAAGAGGAGTCTTATTAATATTATTACAATTATTATTATTATTTTAATTTCTAAAAGAGTTTAGGAATTAATTTAATATAAGTACTTCATTTATTCCTAATTGGATTAGGAAGGAAAATTAGTTAAAGGAGTTTAATTAATTATCCCTAATAAGATTAGGGAGCCCCTTTAATTAAAAGGGTTTAATTAAATAATACCTTATTTTAATAGGGTTACTTGATATCTTTATAAGAGGAGTCTTATATCGATATTAAAACTACGTTATAATTCCAATGGTCGAGAGAGTACGCCCTTTTCTATAGAGATAGAAAAACTAGGGTTTAGCCAACCACCCATCTTCTTGAATTCTTCTTCTTCCTCGGTGGATCACCTCTGAGGCCAAACACTTGGGTGGCTAACGCCGATCAAAGGAAGGAACCAAACCCTGTGGATTCAAGTTGAACGAAAAAGGATTGGAGGTGAACTTGTACCGAGGAAGCTTGATCTTCAAGGGTATGATTCTTGTTCTTTCTTTTTATTTAATTAATAATTGCATAAAGGGTGATCCGGGTATATGGTTTGTAAAAATTTTAAACTCGATTTTTACATCGCTTCAGCTTATTTATGCAATTTGATTGCAAGGCTTAGTATTACAAACCTAACAATGGCATCGAGCCAAACCTTTATGCAAATTATTATTTATTTTAATTTAATATGTATATTGATATGTGTTTAGAACAATTTAATTGGGCATAATTTTATCAGATAAAATTTATTTATTTAAAAAATAAAAAAAAATTTTTTGTTTTCTCGCTCGGTTCACGTGATGAAAGCTTCAGGATCATGGAGTATGATTCTTCAAGGGTGAAGACGCGTAAGTGTAATAATACTTAGCGAGAATATAGCAGGAGTAATGGAGTATATTATATATACATGTTAAAGTTAGTATATATTATATATATATTGATATATAATATATATATATATACTAATATATATATATATATATATATATATATATATATATTCTCAATAATTTTATTATTAAAATAAAAGTTTATTTTAATTTTAAAATAAAAAGTTTATTTTAATATTAAAATATAAAATTTATTTTAATTTTAAAATTAAATTTCATGCTAACTAATTAGAATTGGAATTGGATTCCATGATAACTAATTGGAGTTGAAATTGATTTCATGTTTTCTAAAATAAAGGAGTTTATTTGTGAATAGGAAAGTGAATCCATGTTTCCTTAAATAAAGGAGTTTATTTAGATATGAAATAAGATTTCATATTATTCAAAATAAAAGAGTTTATTTGTGAATAGGAAAGAGAATTCTAATTTCCTTAAATAAAGGAGTTTATTTAGATATGAAATAAGATTTCATATTATTCAAAATAAAGGAGTTTATTTGTGAATAGGAAAGAAAATCAGGTTTCCTTTAATAAATTTTTTTTTAATTGGAATTGATTCCATAATTAATTAAAATAAAGGAGTTTATTTTGATTAAAGATTTTGATTAAAATAAAATAATTTATTCAAAATTGATAAATTAAAATAAAATAGTTTTATTTTAATTTAAATTTGGATTAAAATAAAGGAGTTTATTTTGATTCAAAATTAGATTTATACTAACTAAATTTACCCATTAAATGATATCAATATATATATTGAATGTTTATTATTCATCGAGATGAATGTTATGTATTGATGCATATGGTGATATGTAAGATAATAAATGAGATTGATTATGACAATCGACCAATGTGATTGGATTTTATTTTAGTTGGATGCATGAATGTATGGGTTTTATTAAATGGGGTCTCACAGACTGCCTTCTCTAATTTTTCTAATGTAAATTCTATCTCCTCCTATGTACTTCCCTCGATCACGATCAAGGTTTCTATTTATTTTAATTAGTTTTGTAATAGGAATAGTTAGAATTAATTTTGAAAAATTGGAGATCAAGGAGCAAGGAGCGCTTGAAGACCCGCTTGTAATGGAGCCCCAGTTTAAATGTAATAGTTATATTTAAATATTATTTCGCACCCCTAGGGAGTTTGACCTTTTGTTTCACTTGGTGGCTCTAGTGAACCAAACTAGAATAAAAGTCCATAATCAATCCGGTAGAATATAGTATTCTATATGTGCATGCTTATACTATATATATTATATATTATGCAAACATGCTTCGCATGTTAATTAATATGACGCGTATTTTATATATATATGTAACGCATGCTAAAAACAAGATGAGACATTTAATAATAAATCCTCAATTTTTTTTATATTAAGTCCTAAGCGCTCAAAGATATTTGGAATATCGAACGTCGCTTTCTAGCATGATAAAATTAATAGAGTATTAAATATTTAATATGAGTTTGTTGTGTCACCACAAGGCAAGTATTAAGTATTTAAGATGTTAATTTATCACATTTGATGCTTATAAAGAAAATTGAACAATATTGTTTTGTTGTGTCACCACAAGGATGATATTTTTCTTTTTTTAAATATATGGAGTGCTAGGTTCGGACTTAACTTGATAATTTTGATTCTGATGTGCCACCACTGATCAAAATAATCTAAGAGGCAAAAAAAAAGGAGTTGCATAGTTGATGTAATTGACAAAAGTTGTCACCTATTTATTTATATATAGTTTGTTGTGTCACCACAAGGCTATATACATTTGAAATGGAATCCTTATTCTCACTAGCAAATCTTTAATTAGATTTTGCCGAACTATATAAGTGATGGTAATATAGTTTGAAGAAAATAGTGGGAGATACCAATTTAAAACAAGACCTAAATTATTTTGGTAATTAATAAAAGAATGTATGTTAAAATGTTGTTAATTACAAATTCATTTACGTAATTTTACAATGTCTAAATTACTATCATCGCTAAAACATATTAGATGTTATTTAACCAAACCGTATTAAACGGATTGGTTAAGGAATTTGAGAATAGTTCTCATAGTCAAAAGTTATCTTATGTCCTTAATACGCCTATCCCCGCAATGGTTGCGCATAATGCCTCTGGGAAGAAATTGCTACTTTTAGAAAGTAGCAAGATGATGCATAGTTGCTCAATGCATCATGCTCACATCCATGAGTAACGAGCTTCAAAGGTACAAGATGAAACTATGGATGCTTCTACTATATTCCCCGCACATCAAGTAGTTGATGGTGAGGAAAGTAGGACTAATAGATATCGACATCTAAGGAGCTCTTCCGATCTAGAATGACCAATGACACTACAAAGATGTATAAAAGTCCTTAACATTATCAATTTGATTGATCAATTAGACAACGAGTTTTGTCATGGATGGAGAGTTGAGCCAAGATTTGATCTTGCACTCACTCCCTACTTCTTTCACAATTGTTGTGAATTTTCATATGAACAAGCTAGATATCGCCCTCACCGATTTGCTTAACATATTGAAAAATATCGAGAGTCACTTTCCAACCAAGAAAGATCAAATCTTATTGGTAGGGGCCAAAGGATCTTCCTCAAAAGAAGAACGATTCAAAGAAGGTAAATAGAAAGGCATAAACAAAGGATAATAAGAACAAAATCGATACGGATAGCAAAGGAGCTTGCTTCCACCGCAATAAGCCCGACACCGGAAAGAAAAATCGAGAAGCATCTTGTAGAGGCTAACCAAAGAAGCTTAGTGAAGTTTCTTCATAAACTACGCTTTTGTTCATGATTGAAATAAATTTTTCTTTAAGTCAAGGTTCTACTTGGGTATTGGATACCGACTTTGGTTATCATAAATATAGATTTATGAAGGATCAAGCGTAGTAGAAAGCTAAACAAATATAAGTAATCCTACGTGGGAAATGTAGCAAAGGTTGCCATATTAGCCATAGAAACTTATAGTTTAGCAATGCTTACGGCAAATCTATTAAGTCAATAAGTTGTTATTGTATTCCAGCTTGTTAAAAATATTATTTCCATTTTATTGTTGGACAATGAAATCTTTGGTATTATAATTAAGAACAATTGTTGTTCTATTTATAATAATAATGTTTTATATAGAACCGAATATTACTTAATAAATTTTGTATACTTGACTTACATGAAAATAATTTTGCATATTGAACAAACTAGTATAAGAAAAGGAGATGATCATTCAAAGAGTCAATGTGTGTATTTGTTGAATACAAGTATGAATTATTCGAAAGGTTCAAAGAATTCGTAAGTGAAACAAATTGACAATGTATTAAGATTCTTTGATTAGATAAAGGAATAAATACTTGTGAAATAAGTTTCTAGATCATCTTAAATGGTTTTCTCATAATGGACGCCTCCCGATACATAATAATTGATTGATGTATTTGAATGGAAAAATCATACCTTGTTGGACATGGTGCGGTCCATAATGATTTTACCGACATTTCAAAGATCCTTCTGGGTCATGTCCCTAGAAATGGTCGACATATCTACAAAAAGTAACCTCAAAATCCATTTCAAGAATCCATAAAAGTTATGGATAGGAGGATTCCTAATCTTAAGTATGTTAAGATAAGGGGTTGTCCAACTTATGTGAAAAGGTTTCAAAGGATAAGCTTGGGACAAGATTTGACAAATACAGATTTGTGGGACATCCTAAAGTAAGTTTAGGGTAAATGTTCTATAATCCTACTTAGCAAAAGGTGTTTATTATGAAACACGCCTCTTCTAAGATAAAGGTGTTTATCATCAAGGGCTAGGGGAGGATAATAGATCTTGAAGAGTTCAAGAACCACAAAACACTATAAGTCAAATAAGAGGAACTCAGAGATGAATTCCATTGTACCACAACCGAATCAGAACTCGAATAGTACCAAGATACCTAGAGGGTATGGATTCATCATGGATGATGATGATGATGAGGTACGATCATAGAAGATGTTGATCCGTAGTTACATACGATGATGAGGCAATCAAGAGTTCTAGTGTGTACAAAAGGGTCAAGGGGAGCGTCTTGAAATTTCTAGTATTATATGTTGATATACTACTGATGAGGAATTACATACCAATGCTACAATCAAGAAAGATAAAGTTGTCTAAAACAATCCTCCATGAATGATTTGGGAAGAGTATCATTATTGGGGATGCAAATCTATATAGATAGATTTAAAAGGATGCTCAACTTAACCCAAGGAACGATATTCATTTGATGCTAAAGTCGCTTAGCATGGCAAACTCCAAGAGATGTCTCATGTTGATAAGCTATGGAGTGTATCTCTTTATAGTCCCCACAGACTCTTGAAAAGAGAGATCGCATGAGTGACTATCATGTATGCAATGAAATATACAAGATCTAATGTTGATCGGTCATATTCTGGTGAAGATCACTATAAGACAGTGAAAAACATCTTAATGTTCTTAATCGGCACTAAGGATGTTAGCATACATGGTGGGTCTGAATTAAAACTAGAGGGCTTTACATACTCAAGTTTTTCAGACAGACCAAGACAATCGAAAATCCACTTTAAGGTAAAGTGTTACCTTGAACAGTGGTGTAGTGAATTTGAAAGGTTCCAAATAGCAAAAGGTTGCTAGTTTAGTGATAAAGACAAAGTATATAGCTATAAATGAAGCTGCAAGTTGATTGTTTGGATTAAAAGTTCATTACGTAACTAGAATAGTTCCTAAGTCTCATCTTGGATCTAAACATGTGTCAGTGGCACTTTCATTTGATTATTAGAATCATTGAAAGATGGGAAATCACTATAGAGATAGTGGACTCTCATGAACAACATTACATATCCATTAACTAAAGCTTATCCAATAAAGCAGGATAATCGCTACTTTAGAGAAGAAGAGTATGAGATACCATGACGATCGGCTTTAGTGCAAGTGGGAGATTGAAAGTAGTATGCACACAAGCCAATCATGTTTGATGATAAAGCATATACTTTGTAACAATCTTATTCATTTATTAATAAAAAGTATTAATTTATTAAAGGCTTTTAATTATCTACATGATGTCGTTTTATAATATGTGATAAACCCATAGTTTTAAGCAATGCTTTTAGAATAATGATGATGATCATTCTAATGAGATCTAAATTCTTTGAAAGCTTAAAACTAAAATAGTTCCCAATCGTTGGATTACTAAATCGGGGATTAGTGAATCCGGATAGATTGGTACATACGCTGATTGCTTTCATCGATGAGGATGATTGATCTCACGATCATTTGTGTGGAGACACTAAAGCAAGTATGTAAGTGCTTATTGGAGAATAAGTTCATCGAACGTGGCTCGCTAAGAATACCTAATGGAGTTTTACTTGCCTCGTCAATAGGAATTCCTCAGAGTGATAGTAGTACAAGTGATCCTTGACTTGAGATCATCATAGTATCTCGTGTATAATGAGTTATACTTTGACTTATTCCTTAAGACCCTTAGGGTATATCAAAGGGTATGCTTGGGTATAATAAGTTGTATATGGAGATAATATATGATCAATAAAGAATCTACTATTTCTATTAAAAGAAGAGAAATGTCCTATGTGATTTGATAAATGACAATCCAAAGAGTCCTCGGTTAAGGCGTAATGAAATTAGAAAGGAGATTCTAATTTGCATTATTTGAGTCAGTGCATTTAAGAGTCGAAATACATATAATTAAATAAAATAAGACTCGACAAGAATTCCATGCCTTATATTTAATTGGGACATCAGATGGTGGAATGATTGAATTGTACGGTAACTATTTACTCAAAGGTTCTTTTATGATTAATGTTGAAATCTATATTATCCGGAAAGTCGCTGATCGCTAGGGAGGCTTATCCCTATCAGAGAATAAATATTATTTATTTAAATAAATTAATTGTTTAATTTATTTATTTAAATAAGATTAGAATTGTTCTAATTGATTTATTCACAACCTATTAATATGGAGAACCTAAAGGGTCACACCATAAAAGGAAGAATAATTATTTAAGAAGTTAATGGCATAATCGTAATAATATATTATATGTATATTTAATTTAATCTATGGTGATAGAATAAATTAAATAGCTTAATATTTATTATTTAATATTTTAGAAATATTAAATATAAATTAATAAGAGGAGTCTTATTAATATTATTACAATTATTATTATTATTTTAATTTCTAAAAGAGTTTAGGAATTAATTTAATATAAGTATTTCATTTATTCCTAATCGATTAGGAAGGAAAATTAGTTAAAGGAGTTTAATTAATTATCCCTAATAAGATTAGGGAGCCCCTTAATTAAAAGGGTTTAATTAAATAATACCTTATTTTAATAGGTTACTTGATATCTTTATAAGAGAGAGTCTTATATCGAAGATATTAAAACTACGTTATAATTCCAATGGTCGGAGAGTACGCCTCTTTTTCTATAGTAGATAGAAAAACTAGGGTTTAGCCAACCACCCATCTTCTTGAATTCTTCTTCTTCCTTGGTGGATCACCTCTGAGGCCAAACACTTGGGTGGCTAACATTGATCAAAGGAAGGAACCAAACCCGGTGGATTCAAGTTGACGCAAAAAAGGATCGAGGTTAACTTGTACCGAGGAAGCTTGATCTTCAAGGGTATGATTCTTTATTCTTTCTTTTTGTTTAATTAATAATTGCATAAAGGGTGATCCGGTATATGGTTTGTAAAATTTTAAACTCGATTTTTACATCGCTTCCGCTTATTTATGCAATTTGATTGTGTTCTTGAATATTACAAACCTAACAATATTAACGCATAGTAGTTGTAATGCAAACTTTACGCTATATCTCATAAGTCTGATGACATCCAAATTTGGATATGCTATAAACATCATATTAACCTATTTTTAAAAGTTATTGGACACCCATTTCGGATAAGATAGATAGCTTTTTTAAAATATCAAAGGTTCAAAAGGGCGTTCAAATCTATTTTTCATTCTTTCCCAACTTTACCCTCTCTCGCTAAAACAACCATAACTAATTTGTTTCAAAACATTTTTGAGCGATTCTTAAGCCCACGCGAAGCTAATTTCCGAGGCTACAACTTTCATTCTTTGACCATTTCCAAATTCAAAACACAGAATTCCGAAAAATTCGTTCAAGGTGACTGTCCTGAGTTGGTTAGACAGTTTTGACGCGACTACTTTGAATGGTCATAACTCTTTGCTCCGAAGTCGGAATTAGTCCGTTCCGGAGTCTATGGAAATCTAATTAAGTGTACTATAACATACCAAAAGCGCAGAAGTTTCTAGAAACATTAACTGATCGAAACAGTGTCCCGAATAGCACCTCCCGCTGCTGACTTTCAGTTTGTCAAATTCGACACATTTCCTTCAAATCATCGTAACTCCCTCATCTGAGGTCTGAATGAGGTCATTCCAAAGCCTATGGCTTTCTAACTCAGTGCACTACAACTTCGCAGAAACTCAGAATTTTTCAGGCAACAGAGCTATTCCAGAATTTGACACTATAGTCACTTGCTCATTCTGGGCCATTTCTAGACATGGTTTACTAAAATCTTCACCACGGATTCATTTTAACTCTGTTTTGATTCATTCAAGTTAGGTAATCTTCAAAACATAGAGGGATATAACATAAAATCATCAAATTAAGCTTTTAGACATAAATAAAAAGCACAAATGGTTCTCAAGCTCAGTCCCAAAAATTTTCCAACATGTTTCTTTGTAAATATTTTATTTTGTGAGTTTTGGTTACACTTGGATGATGTTAAGGCTTCATATCTCTAATTACAATCATTAGAACTCATTTACATAATCAATTACAAGCCAAAATAAACAAAGTAAACTAACTAGTTTACTAACAAAACTAACTAAACTTCCAAAATTTAAACTTTAACTAACAAACTAAATACAATATTTAAAATAATAACATTATCAAAAATTAAATAAGAAACATACTCGAAAATACGAGTTTCACAAACTGAATACGCACTTCCACGCCAGAATTTAACTAAGGAGGTCTTTATAAAAAGTCCTCCCACAACAAAGCCTTTCTCAAAAATTGGAGGCCTTATTGTTGGTGAATGAAACAAAGGATCAAGCCCTTCTATTTATAGGTTTGGAAAAGGGTAAAGTTCTCAATTTAGTTCATGTGGGACTTGGTTTATACTAATTATAATTTGTTTATACTAATTTTTCCTATTTTCAACATGCTAAGTGTATTCATTCATCACGAATTTGTTTCTTAACCAATTCGATCCGTTCAAGTTGTGTTGTTTTCATTTTATAGAGGAGAACAACAATCATCCATCAATTTAAAGTTTCCATCACGAATTCATCATTAACTTTAGTCCCAAAGTACACAAAAACACAAATTACAATCAAAACCCAAACTCATCTTCTTTAGTATAAATACATGAATTTGATTTTTGAAAATTTGTTTCTAGATGACCATTATCAAATTATGAATATCTAATAACATATAAAACATCGTAATCCACAAATTAATTAACCAAAACTTTTTTTTTAAAAGAAACTCAAGAACACATAAACTAGAAATATAAACTAGATTATGTACCTTTAATTCCTTAAGAAATAAAATTAACCTTATCAAGAAAATTATAATTTCTATTCAACCATTATAATCATAACATTATTTAACAAATTTCACCTTAATTTAATTATTTAATTAAATTAGAATATCACAATTATACTGCATAATAAAATACGATAAATCCTATCTATTTTATCACACTTAAATAAACTATCCCATAACAATTTTCATCAAATATTTATTTAATACTATAAATATTCATTTTATTCCATAAAGTTTGCAACTAAAATATTTAATGTATTTAATAAATATTTTACTCGCATTATACTAACATTTACATTTTCATGCAATATATTACCTTATCACTTTATTAAATCAATTATACTTGTTTTAATTCACTATTTTAATTAAGTGAATTATTCACACTATTTATGAAACTTAACTCATAATAATTTCCATCGCCCACAAGGCATAATAATTAAAATTATATTATCTCATAAAATAATTTCAACTTAATTAAATAAACTAATATTATTTAATTTCTTTAATAGTTTAATTAACTATTAAATCTCATATTCTCCAACATATGAATATATAATTCTCTTCACACCAAATTACATAATTCAAAATATATACACCTCATAATAAGAATTTTAATTATTAAATTCTTATTTTAATAACTTATAAAAATTCGGGTTGTCACATCCTTCCCTCCTTATAAGGATTCCGTCCTAGGAATTACAAAAACCTCCCTTACTCAGTTTTCACCAAATCTCTTTTCAAAATTTACTTGGGATATTACATTCACCCTTTCTTCTAAGAATTTCGTCCTCGAAATTTTATCTATTAATCTTTATTCATTCAATCTATCAAAATATATTTTACGTTAATACTTTATTCAGTTATTGAGTTCTATAACCACTTTCTTTTCACAAAGATCTTTCTACAATTATTAACTTTTCTATTAAAAGTTTTACATTATTCTTTGATAAATCATCTCCTTCTCACTTCAAAATTTCTTTTCTCACTTATTCAATATATCCATTATTCAAAGGTCGATTCTACGACTCATTTTCTTTCTAAGGAATATCTTCCTTATCACATTCACCTTTAGAATAGAAAGAATCTTCCACAATTGCTCAATAATTGGGAAGCAATATGAATAACTCCTGAAATTTAAAAGATCCCAAATCATGCCGAGGGTCATAAGACCTTGAACTACATCCACTAAGCTATAAGTACTCTTTTAACTTAAACCTTAATAATCATTAGACTATAGGGACTCCGCATTTAGGGTGTTAAGCCCTTTCAGACAATGTATTGTGCACAAACATTTAAACGCTATGCAGTATGTCCATAGTTATAGTTATAAGTAATCTTTCAACTTAAACTTTAACAGTCATAAGACTATAGGGACTCCTAGTACTTAGGGTGATCAACCCTTCGTACAATGTATTGTGCACAAACATCTAAACGCTTCCGCGTAATCCCCTATAAAAGGGTTGTTCATCTCAGCTTTTCAACATCTGAATCCGCTCCAAAACAATTTGGTTTGGCATAGTTTGACAAATAACGCTTGAATTCCATGAACATCTTTTATTATTCGTCTAGTTGAATCAAATAGCATAGACTTCTACAATAATTCGGACATCAATCGAAATATACATATACATATATATATTCTCATATCTTAAAGAAATCTCAAAAATATTTTTACGACGCTACGATACTACACCGATTTATAAATTCGCTTTGAGATTCCGCTATTTGGTGATTTTATCATACTACATCATACCATAGTGGGTCGACGATCCTTAGATCACATCCAACACTATGTAATACCGCATCGATGACTCCATCATTTTTATCATCTCTCGCACTGTGTTCCATGATGCATCGATGATATAAAAAATACATTTTTTGATATATTTCAAATCATTTTTGTCTAGCCAAAGCAATTAACATGTATACATATAATAACGATATTGTTTTTAAAACTCATTGGTTTCATCATTTGATCCAATGTTTTTCAAGAAAATAGAAGTACCAACATCACCACAAAGTCAATAAATTTCGAAAGTCTAGCATAGCTAGTAGATTTAGAATATCAAGGTATCCATCAACTTCAATCTTTACTCCATTACTCCATTACTCCATTACTTAACCAATTCTTTTTATTTCTAGCACCATTAATGCTCTTATATTAAATATTCTTGTATTTCAACTTACAATCTTCCTATACCCCCAGTATAGTTCATCAAACTTACTGCACATTAGAAGTCCAGGAACTTGCCACAATAATATGAGTTTAAGAACTTATCCTAGTTAGACCATAAAGGCCCATTCACGAGGGGTTCAAAACATACCATATTATTATGAGAGTCACGAACTTACCATATGCATTAGTTTTAAGAACCGCACCTAATCCTAGTAATATCTAACTAATCTTAATAGTTTCTAACTATCAAATATACACATGAGAAAAGAATCACCTTTTCACCACATATACATTAACAAATAAGACACCAACATTCCAATGATTATCAATGGATAAACCGAAAGTGCAAGCACAAAACCCTCGCCCATACAAAGGTTTGTACAACTTAGCCATCACATGAGTCCTCAATTGAAATCCCACCTAACATTACCTTACTCTTAACTTATTCTTAACTTGCCCTTAACTTACTCAATACTGAATTTTTCGTACTCTCATCATTTATAACTCCTCATGAAGTTTACCTCGTACTATTTCATAGTACATTATCTTCATAGCATCAAGCTATAATTATTCAAACATTACAAACCATTTTTCTTTTATAACTTAAAATGTATCACGCCGTGATCTTATCGTATAATCATCTCCTTAAAATTCTTTTCTTAACTCGTGATTGTTTTGTTTTACAATCATCTTTCTTTCCTTTTTCATCATTTACGATTTCATTTATTCTTTTAATCTTACAAAGCTTTGCTTATTCATCATTATTCGTTATCTTGCTATTGGAGTTAGGGTAACTCCTATTTCTTATCTTTATATCTCTTCAAGATTCTTCTTTGAATTTCTTGTTTATATAACAATTCTTCCTTTAAGAATTTCTAACTTCATTTACATCGCTCAAACAATTCATTCGAAGTTCCACATTTTCATCATACGATCCATTTTCTATACATGGTACACATCGAGTGTCTAATAGTTTCAATATGGTACCGAAAGTGGTTTCCCACAAACAACCAACAAACTAGGTTCCGAAGTTACTAGTTCAGATATATACCTCCGCTTCTATGAAGGAAATCGCTTAGCCCGAGATACCATACATCAACTATTAAAGAGTACAATTGTACCATACTTAGATATAACTTTTATTCTTAACTTTTTATCATTCTCTTTGATAGACATTGTCTATTTATTATCACCTTACATCCTTATTATTGGAGTTGGGTAACCCCACATTCATATTTCTTATAACTCGCGAGATTCTTTTCAATCCTCTTACACATGTTTTAATCCCTTCTTTATAAATTTCTTAAATTACTTCTTATTGTTCAAACTCTATTTGAGCTTATTCGCTTGTTATCTTCACCTCTTCTCTAAGGTTATAGCCTAAGGTACTTATTACCAAAGGTTTCAAACCTATCGCCTTTGATATCAACCGTAATTAATTCCAAAATTCATACAATTTAATTCTCGACTTCGATCGTTAATAATACATTCAACCTCTAATTTTACATCCTTAAACGATAATACAACCATTGAAATTTATAAATAATTAAAATTTTCTATTACAAACTATCCTCGCTCCCAAAACCTTCAACCTTTACATCTAAATATTTCGTAATCATTTTAATACTACAATAGTTTACATCACAAAACGATATTACAATTCAACATTAATACATTATTCTAACCTTAAACATGGTTTAAATAATAATAACACAACCAAAGTGTATAAATCTTCAAGTATCACATCCGATTCATGTCTTTCAAGTAACACATAACTTTACTTTGAATCTCGAACTCCGCAAAAGTGGTTATTTGCAAGGTCGAGCTCGACAAATTTCAAAGAAAATCTAATAGCTTTTATGCATCACATAAAGACATATTAACATGCTCAAGATATAACATACATGCTATAGTTCATATAACAAGTATAAATATTGAGTCCTTACTCAATCAACATGCTTTAATCAATCAACATAGTCATAAATCGACTTTTAACATTTCATACTTTCAACATATATATAACACATCATGCTTTTTGCAATAAAGATTTAAAATAGCTTAATCATCAAGTTCACATAGAAAATAGGAACCGAAAGACTTTGCCTGATCCGTAGTTTATGAACTACGACTTAACCGCTTAACGCTTATCTCGCACTTCGTATTCCTACACAAGCTTATATAATCATGGATTCACATCCATTAGTCATATATTAACGCACAGTAATTGTAATGTAAACTTTACGCTATATCTCATAAGTCCGATGACATCCAACTTTGGATATGCTATAAACATCATATTAACCTATTTTTAAAAGTTATTGGACACCCATTTCGGATAAGATAGACAGTCCAAAACAGTGTTCAAAAAGGGCGTTCAAATCTGTTTTTCATTCTTTCCCAGATTTACCCTCTCTCACTAAAACAATCATAACTAATTCGTTTCAAAACATTTTTAAGCGATTCTTAAGCCCATGCGAAGATAACTTCTGAGGCTACAACTTTCATTCTTTGACCATTTCGAAATTCAAAACACAAAATTCTAGAAAATTCGTTCAAGGTGACTGTCCCGAGTTGATTAGACAGTTTTGACGCGACTACTTTGAATGGTCATAACTCTTTGCTCCGAAGTCAGAATTAGTCTGTTCTAGAGTCTATGGAAAGATAATTCAGTGTACTATAACATAACAAAATTCCAGAAGTTTCTAGAAACATTAACTAATCGAAACAGTGTCCCGAATAGCACCTCCCGCTGCTGACTTTCAATTTGAAAAATTCGACACATTTCCTTCCAATCACCGTAACTCCCTCATCCGAGGTCGGAATGAGGTCATTCCAAAGCCTATGGCATCCTAACTCAGTGCACTACAACTTCCCAGAAACTCAGAATTTTTCAGGCAACATAGCTATTCCAAAATTTGACACTATAGTCACTGTTCATTCAGTTTTCATTTCTAGACATGGTTTACTAAAATCTTCACCACGGATTCATTTTAACTCCGTTTTGGTTCATTCAAGTTAGGTAATCTTCAGAACTTAGAGGGATATACCATACAATCATCAAATTAAGCTTTTAGATAGAAATAAAAAGCACAAATGGTCCTCAAGCTCAGTCCCAAAAATTGTCCAACATGTTTCTTTGTAAATATTTTATTTTGTGAGTTTTGGTTACACTTGGATGATGTTAAGGCTTCATATCTCTAATTAAAATCATTAGAACTCATTTACATAATCAATTACAAGCCAAAATAAACATAGTAAACTAACTAGTTTACTAACAAAACTAACTAAACTTCCAAAATTTAAACTTTAACTAACAAACTAAATACAATATTTAAAATAATAACATTACCAAAAATTAAATAAGAAACATACCCGAAATACGAGTTTCACAAAATAAATACGCACTTCCACGCCAAAATTTAACTAAGGAGGTCTTTATAAAAAGTCCTCCCACAACAAAGCCTTTCTCAAAAATTGGAGGCCTTATTGTTGGTGAATGAAATAAAGGATCAAGCCCTTCTATTTATAGCTTTAGCAAAGGGTAGAGTTCTAAATTTAGTTCATGTGGGACTTGGTTTATACTAATTCTAATTTGTTTATACTAATTTTTCCTATTTTCAACATGCGAAGTGTATTCATTCATCACGAATTCGTTTCTTAACCAATTCGATCCGCTCAAGTCATTTGTTTTCATTTTATAGAGAGAGAACAACAATCATCCATCAATTTAAAGTTTCCATCACGAATTCATCATCAACTTTAGTCCCAAAGTACACAAAAACACACATTACAATCAAAACCCAAACTCCTCTTCTTTAGTATAAATACATGAATTTGATTTTGAAAATTTATTTCTAGATGACCATTATCAAATTATAAATATCTAATAACATATAAAAACATCGTAACTCCACAAATTCATTAACCAAAACTCTAATTTTAAAAGAAACTCAAGAACACATAAACTAGAAATATAAACTAGATTATGTACCTTTAATTCCTTAAGAAATAAAATTAACCTTATCAAGAAAAATTATAATTTCTATTCAACCATTATAATCATAACATTATTTAACAAATTTCACCCTCTAATTTAATTATTTAATTAAATTAGAATATCACAATTATACTCGCATAATAAAATACGATAAATCTCATCTATTTTATCACACTTAAATAAACTATCCCATAACAATTTTCATCAAATATTTATTTAATACCATAAATATTCATTTTATTCCATAAAGTTTGCAACTAAAATATTTAATGTATTTAATAAATATTTTACTCAGATTATACTAACATTTACATTTTCATGCAATATATTACCTTATCATTTTATTAAATCAATTATACTTGTATTAATTCACTATTTTAATTAAGTGAATTATTCACACTATTTATGAAACTTAACTCATAATAATTTCCATTGCCCATACAAGGCATAATAATTAAAATTATATTATCTCATAAAATAATTTCAACTTAATTAAATAAATTAATATTATTTAATTTCTTTAATAGTTTAATTAACTATTAAATCTCACATTCTCCAACATATGAATATATAATTCTCTTCACACCAAATCACATAATTCAAAATATATACACCTCATAATAAGAATTTTAATTATTAAATTCTTATTTTAATAACTTATAAAAATTCGGGTTATCACAAAGACCAAAACATGGATACAATCAAATCTAGTATTCATAATATATATCTTGGACAAAAAACGAAAATTTAATTTTTCTGTGAATATTGCCGTATTCGTGAATAGTACCATATACGTGAATAGTGTCGTATACGTGAATAGTAACCCCAACACTAAAAGACAAGAATTTCACAAGAAAAATATTACCAATATTCTGGCATAATGATATTGAAAGAAATAATATTATTTATAAAAAAATAACATCACTTACCTCGAAAGAATAGTACTTCTGGCTGGAATATCAGATATAACGCTGAAGGAACTTGCACCGTAAAGCAACACTCAAAGTATCAAAATACTCACAAGAATACGCTCGATAATATATAGAGAGAAGATTTTAGTTTCTGGTGTGATTTTCAATTCTAACCTAAGCACCCTATTTATAAGAAAATGCTTAGAACACCAAAGCAGAAAATTTAATAAAATATTAATATATTATAAAAAAATTTCACGCCCACCTCTTGACATCTGAAATCAGCATGTTTACAACACTTGTCGGGCCCACCAAAACAATAAAAACGTTTTTCTTAAAAAAAATAACTAAAACTTCAAAAATTAATTATTCCAGAACTTCAATAATTCATAATAAATAGCTCTTTTATCAGAAAAATTCAAATCTTATGTCCATTCCATAGGAAATTCAATTCTCTACAACTTTGTAAGTTTAAGTTTTTCCAAATTCCAAGCAAAAATTGACCGAAAATCCACATACTACTAAGATTTTACAAAGCTATAATCAAATTTCAATCAAGAAATAGGGTCCACAAACTTGAAAAACATGTTTTAAATATTTTTGTAACAAAAAATACTCTTCCTCCTCATTTATTCATATATCACACATTCATTGTAAAAATATCACCATTATTATATTATTAAAATATAATAATATATTTAAATGAATTATTTTATCAAAAAGATAAAATATCAATTTTCAACAATTGTCACATTAAAATTTTTTTCCATCTATATCTACATAAAATGAATATTTTTCTTATCATATAAATCAATAATTAATTATTCACAAATAATATTACAGAATCACAATCATCGACAACCGTGCCGCTCTTAGGAAAGACGAGGCTTTCAAATAAGGATTTCTCCTTCTTGGCGCCAAGCAATTAGGTGACCAAACCTCTCCTTAGGTAACTTTCTAGACATTGCCAATAATGCTATCTAATAATATTATTCAAATAATATGAATTATTGATCCGATAATGGAAAATATCGTGTAGTGACAATTATTGAAACAACAATAATATAACATATCAACGTAGCAATTATTGAATCAATAAAATAAAATATTGAGCAAGAATTATCGTAGCAATTATCGAGTAGTGCCTTCTTACGTAAGAATCAATAATTGGTAGCAATACTGCAAAGCTATTGTGTTTTAACCAACGGTATTCCAACAAGATTAATCTGTGAATAACTACGCCAATTATAAACAACTTATACTTGTCGTTTTCTCCATCCAATCGCTTTCCGTTATGGGGCCCACACAAGGCTGCGCCGTTGTACGAATATTCCCCGACAGTAAGAATATTCCACAACCAAACGAATATTCCCCGATAACAATGAATATTTTATAACCACTTGCTTATTTGAAATATTTGCGCATTTTACCCAAAACTAACCACATTAATCAAATCAACCCTTACTATTTCAAAATAATAAATAGAGGAAATTTAATTTCATTTATAATAAGTTGGGGTCTTACAACCTCCTCCTTATGAAATTTCGTCCTCGAAATTGACGTCGTACTCTGTGTGTTTTGAAAAGGTGAGGATACCTCGCTTTCATTTCTGTTTCCAACTCCCAGGTCATTTCCTCAATAGCATGGTTTCTCCACAAAACTTTGACTTGGGGTAAGACCTTTGTGCGTAGGACATGCTCCTTCCTATCCAAAATCTTGACAGTACCTCCTCATACGTTAAGTCTT